>CM042171.1:71503709-71526998 GCA_023376005.1 Doryteuthis pealeii
TTAAATAACTTTATCAACGAGTAGTTAATTCATAGTCAATAAACATTATGTTATAACGCGCTTAGCGAATAATAAGACGTGTAGCCCAGTTGACGTTAAATGCGAGAAGAACTCACTTCCGCCTTTTATTTACAATAATACAAGAATTTACAATAATACATACGAAGTATGATAGAAAGGATGGTACCAGTGTTTTATGAAAACAAGTTTTAATAAATACATGTACGGTATTATTGATTTATATATAGTTTGTTAGGGCGTCCCATTGTGGTGTAATGGTTATAAAGCTAGACTTACTTATGGCAGCCAACAATAGCAGATGTAATATATGGACAAACAGAAAAACAACAAAGACTAGAAAATAAAATGGGAAGAAAAACAATTATATGGACACTTCAAACGACAAATCGGAGAGGTTGCACATGAAAAAACTTGGATATTGTTAAGAAAAGGATACCTCAAAAGAGAAACTTAATCACTAATAATTGCTGCACAAAATAAGCAACAAAAGATCAAATTATAACAAAGCAAAAATTGATAAGACCCAACGAAATTGTAAATGTAGACTTTGCGGTAATAGAGATGAGACTGTAAACCATGTACTCTGCGAATGTAGCAAACTAGCACAACGGGAATACAGAACTAGACACGACTGGGTTGGGAAGGTGATCCACTGGGCATTATGCAAAAAATTAAATTTTGGCCATACAAAAAATGGTATATGCATAAACCAGAATCTGTTCTTGAGAATGAAACGCATAAAATTCTCTGGGACTTTGAGATAAAGACGGATAACCTTATCCCAGCAAGAAGACCAGACCTAGTGTTGATCAACAAAAAAGAAAGAACTTGTCAACTGGTGGATTTTGCAGTGCCAGCAGATCACAGGGTGAAACTAAAAGAAAATGAAAAAATGGACAAATACTTAGACCTTGCCAGAGAACTGAAAAAGTTATGGAATATGAAAGTCAAAGTGATAGCAATTGTCGTTGGTGCACTTGGAACGGACCCAAAAGGATTGGAAAAGGGTTTGGAAAGTTTGGATATCAGAGGAAGGATTGAGACCATTCAGAGCACTGCACTGCTGCAATCGGCTAGAATACTCAGAAGAGTCCTGGAGACCTGAGGAGACTTGCTGTCACTCAGACTCCAGTGAAAGACCATCAGCTAATGCTGATGTGAAAACTCAAAAGGAGTAAATAATAATGATAATATAAAATGGACAAATACCTGGACCTTGCCAGAGAACTGAAACAGTTATGGAATATGAAAGTGAAAGTGATACTAATTGTGGTTGGTGCACTTAGAACAGTCCCAAAAGGATTGGAAAAGGGTTTGGAAAGTTTGGAAATCAGAGGAAAGATTGACACCATTCAGACTACTGCATTGCTGCAATCGGCTAGAATACTCAGAAGAGTCTTGGAGACCTGAGGAGACTTGCTGTCACTCAGACTCCAGTGAAAGACCATCAGCTAACACTGATGTGAAAACTCAAAAGGAGTAAATAATAATAATAATAATAATAATAATAATAATAATAATAAACAAATCAGTTATATCTTTGTGAAAATCCTTATTTTGGGAATTCTTTACAGGATGTTAAGATTTAAAGAAGAGATTTTATTTCTAAAAAATGTCTATGTTTTTCCTCGTGGCATAAACATAGAAATGATGGAAATAAAGAAAAAATATAAATAAAGAAACAAATGAAATTCCTTTTCATGACTCTGACATCCATTAAAAAAAGAATATATGTATATATGTAATATAGTGAAAAATTTGAAAAAACACAGGTTCAAATAAAATGAATGATATTTATTCAGTCAACGCTGCAGTGTTTCAATCTGTTTATTAGATCTTCTTCAGGGCTTTTGTTGATATAAGGAAAAGGAAAATTTATCACAGAATAATGAGACTGTGAGAGTCTTTTGTTGATCAGTTTGTTCAAGATCTACTAAACAGATTGAAACACTGCAGCGTTGGCTGAATAAATATCACTCATTTTATTTGAACCTGTGTTTTTTTCAAATTTTTCACTATATTACATGCCGTCGGATTCACTTCCATTTTCCTCTTCACACACACACACACACACACACACACACACATATATATATATATATATATATATATGTGTGTGTGTGTGTGGAGAAAGGTAGACAAACACGGGATGTTATGGAAACTGGATGTTTATTGTCGACGATGCAACGTTTCGGTCTCTTATTAGACCATCTTCAGGACTTGGATATCTCAAAATCTCAAAATGCTGAAACAGAAGGTTGTCAGTAGGGAGAGGGGTGGTTGGGGTGGTTAGTGAACTTTCTTCTCTCTAGATGGGGAGTGTCAGAATGGTGGATGGTGGTACCACAGGTGTTAGTCTAGAAAATTGGATTGTTGAGGATTGGTTAACTGAATATGTGTATGTGTGTTTGTTTAATTGTTTTTTTTTGTTTAAATGTGTTGGGGAACTGGATTTGTCGTTAAGTTATATGTGTGTGGTTGATATGATACATAACCTCCTCACATTTCTCCCATGTATATATATATATATATATATATTATATATATATATATATATATATAAGAATATTATGGGTCAACAGAAACTTCAGCAGGAAAAAAGAAAGAAAGTGAAGCGTCCCGATACACAGATTTGTAGAGAATCAGTTCAAGTCTATTTCTGAAACTCATTGATGAAAATTACGAGGGTGAGTGAAAAAGTAATGCCATTTTGTTTAGGACAGGTATAACTACCAACACAGGAACATGTATCATACATCAAAATGAAGCTGGTCCTCTGTAGATCACATCCCTACTTCTCCACATAGTCAAAAAGTAATGCCATCCACAGACACCGTGTTTCGACGTTTCATGTCTCATTGGTGTGGCTAGACGTTTAGCCGGGAGCTATAGATATATATTATACGAGTTGTACGAGTATGTATATATATATATATATATATATATATATATATATATATGTGTGTGTGTGTATATTACCAACACAGGAACATGTATCATACATCAAAATGAAGCTGGTCCTCTATGGATCACATCCCTACTTCTCCACATTAGTGACTCACAAAGTAAAGCCATTTTTTTAGTACAAGTATATTTATCAACACAGGAACATGTATCATAGATCAAAATGAAACTGATCCTCTGTGGATCACATCCCTATTTCTCCACATAGGTGAGTCAAAAAGTAATGCCGTTCTGCGGAGTGGTTGGTATATATATATATATTAATATTTTGAAGGCAAATACAATGCGTATGAAAAATAAAAACAAAAAGATGTTATTTTTGTCTTATCGATTTCGAAGCATAAACTTCATCATCAGAGGTTCGTATGATCGCATATCCACATACGCTCAGGCGTATGGATAAAAGCAATTGGTAATTTGCTTGAAGCATTATTTTTCATACGCATTGTATTGGCCTTCAAAATATTAATATATTATAACATACTTAACAATGCTTCAAGCAAATTACCAATTGCTTTTATATATATATATATATATATATATATATATATATATATATATAAATTATAAATATATATATTATAAATTGTTTTCTTCTTTAACAGCATTGTGTGATGTTTTCATTCCACCTTTTCTTACTCATATATATATATATATATATATATATATATATATACAGAGATCACCATATCTGCTTTTATCCTGCTCAATATCGGCGATACAATATAACAGTTTTTAAGGAATCATTTTCAAACATTTCGCAAAATTTTCCAAATAATTTGGTGTTAAATTTGTAACTTCAAGATAGCCAATCGACATTAATGATAACGTTCTCATATCCTCAGCTAATTATTATATATATATTTTCTTTTAATTTACCTTTTATATTAAAAATTACTGTTTGTAACAGCTCAATTTTAATTGACTATATTTTATTGATTGTCTGCCCCTGCTGGAATGGACTTGTGTTCAAAAGTGCTATCTTCCCTTGCCACCGGGGTTCCCCGAATAGGGGACACTAACAGTTGGGTATTTAAACAGTAGCCCAGTAATCTCTACATCTCTCTTTCTCTTGGTCTAGCATCCACAAAAGATGGACTAGACGCGTGGTGTCTCTGTTCATTAAGTGGAAAGCTTTGCCACCCAAGTATCAGTAAGCGACTCTCATATTCTATATGAACTCTTTTTTTTACTTCCAAAGTACTTTCGTCCTATCTGTTTGTATCTTGTCATGTATGTCATTCTCCAGATGCCCAGACAATAAAGTCTGTATTGTTGTTATGTTGTACTTCTTTTTGTTATGGTGTAATTCATTTATGTAGACCCGCCCAACGGGTTAGGGGTCCAGTGGCTTCGGCCCTGGATCTTTATAAGTTAATAGCGTCGATCCCAGGGGGATATCCCCCCAGGCAATACCAGCCCCAATGACTTAAAGGGACAGGGCTGGGTTTATTGCCCAGCGCCTGAGGCGCCCCCCTTAAGGGAAAATGCCGAATGAATCGACGCAATTTTTGTTCTTTCCCACCCATGAGATTCGGCTTGTGGGTGGGCCCACGTTAAAACGAGGTTTTGTGCCCAGATCATACAAGTGGGGTATGAGGCAAATACCTGTTGTAATTCATTTATGTATATATTCACCTACGTTGGAAGGTTACTTATATGTCCATCTTTTTGCCGTTTTGTTGTTTTCCCTTTTTCTTTTCACTCTGTGGGTCAGTTCGAACAGCAAAATACATTAGTTTTATCAGTTATTTTCTTCTTGTTAATTAACATTTAGTTTTTATTATTTTTATTATTATGAACTCTTTTTTTTTACTTCCAAAGGACTTTTGTCCTATCTGTTTTGTATCTTGTCATGTATGACATTCTCCAGATGCTCAGACAATAAAGTCTGTATTGTTGTTATTTATATACTTCTTAGTTCGGATTCATTTATGTATAGATTCACCTACGTTGGAAGGTTACTCTGAGCCTTCTAACGTATTATAAGAACCACACATTCAGATTCTTATAACATATATAATATTAGTAAAAGTAGTAAAGGAAAAGAGTTAAAGGTCAATGGGTAATTCCATATCAAATCATCCAGGTCATATCACCCACCCACGCCCTTCAATTTTTGTGAAATTTTGTGGGGGTGCGGACAATTTTAAAGTTAGACAATCCCCAAATTTTGAGTTTCCAATTCCAAAAATTGGCGGATTTATGTCGATTTTTAGCTCTCCAAATGTTTTGGGGAAGGGGGGTTTGCGATAAATGGCGACTTTTTGTAACCTACTTTGGTATGTAGAATGAGTTCTAGAGCTTCCCTATTCCTAAAAATTGGTTTATAAAAGGATATTTTTCCCAAGGAATCGAAAAATGCCATAAAAAGTCTTAAAATGAATCAATTTTAAGTTATTAATGGCTTCTGATTTTTTCATAGAAAATTTGAAAAATTCTGACAATATACAAAGCTTAATATTGGCATCGCATCTTATATTATACAAACACAATGAGATTTTTTAGTAATGGGTAATTCCATGTCAAACCACACAGAAAAAAAATAAAAAAATTGTCTGTCATTAGTTAAATAGATCACTAATTAAGACTGAGCCTATTCTAGTAGTGACCACTCCAAGCGGAGTTTAACAGGTTTGAATTCAGTGTTTTATTTCTAGACTGGTTGCCTAATCAAGGTTAAAGATCCTCGTCTGCCCTACTATCTACCCATAGTTGGAGGGAGAGTATATTAAATTCATACCTTTCTCAAGGGTATTAGCGATATGTGAACAGTAGCTTCGTCCAGGATTTGAACTCGGATCGACAAGTCCATTCCCTACGACTCTAACCATAAAACCACGCGCCTCCAACAGAATGCCATAGAAATAATTAAAAAAAATAATATCATATTTTGAGGGGTTCATAATTTGAGGTTCACAACTTTAGTTTAAGACAATACCTCCTCCCCCTTCTCCTCCTCCCCTTCTCCTCCTCCCCCTCCGCCTCCCCCTTCTCCTCCTCAAATTTTGAATTTTGATCAATCTTTTCAGAAATCGGGGTGGGGGCTATTTACTTTTAAAAGATGTGGTGTTTAGCCGGGCATTTTTATCGCTTAATTCAATTCTCTCCCTTTATTTGCTTTCTACACTTCTTTAATTATTATTGGATACACAGGTTCATATATGTATTTACCAACCCCTCCGCACGAGCAGGATGCGACACAAGGTCAATTTCTTAAGCGGAGTTCAACAGGTTTGAATTCGGAGTTTTCCTTCTCCTAGACCAGTTGCCTAACCAAGGTTAAAGAGCCCAGTCTGCCCTACTATTTACCCATAGCTGGAGGGAGAGTAGGATTCATACCTTTCCCAAGGGTATTAGCGCTAAGTGAAATGCAATTAGCACGTCCAGGATTTGAACTCGGGGTCCATTTCCCATGACTTTAACCATTATACCACGCGCTTCCTGAACATAGGTTAATATAAGCAATCAATTCGGGTTCAATCCGCATAAACATCCGAACCTCGCTAATGTATAAGAATTAAGTACATACTTATGTTTAAAATACTACCCACACACAATCTCTCTCTTTCTCCACCCTCTCTCTCTCTCCCCCTCTCTCTCTCTCCATCTCTCTCTCTCTCTCTCTCTCTCTCTCTCTCTCTCTCTCTCTCTCTTTCTTTCTTAAAGGGAGTCGGTGTATTGAGGAAATATCGAATGTGTTTCTTAATAGAGACGACCAAAGTAAGCATTATATTAGTCTTCTGTGATTGGCGCAAATGAAATTCTGCATTAAGCAGCAATTACCCAACCGGAAGCAGTAATTACTCAACCGGAAGCAACAGTGATTGACTACATATGAACTTTAATGGCTGACTGTATTTATCAATGGGTCTACAATTTTGATACCAATAAAATGACGCCATTTTTGAGTTGGTCACGTGTTTCTTCAAATGAAAATAGCTGTGTATCTTCGTTAGAGTTAATAGCAACTGTGATTCTTTATGAGAATAAAGATTCCGTTGTTTCTTAATGTTATTAATGGTTTCTGATTTTTTGATAGCAAGAACAATATCCCGATGTGGCACTGCATCTATGACAAAAATATTTTTTATTACTATTTCATATATATTGAACATTATTTGTACTAAATAGATAGTTTATTTTTTACTCAGAACCGAATCTACAACATCAGTTAAAATTTTGTACTCTTACGTTTAAAGTGTTTCCGTTCAGCCATTGAATATGATCTATATGGAGTAAAATAACTGTCAGAGTGCAATAGAAATGATCAAGATTATGTTGGTGTTTGGATATATTTGAAATAATATTGAATCAATAAATCTCCCTTGTATCAATCATATTGCTAGCAAAATTCTGACAATATACAAAGCTCAATATTGGCATCTTATATTAGACAAACACAATGAGTATTTTAGTAATGGGTAATTCCATGTCAACCCCCCCCCCAAAAAAAAAAATTGTCTGTCATTAGTGAAATAGATCACTAATTAAGACTGAGCCTATTCTAGCAGTGACCACTCCAAGCGGAGTTTAACAGGTTTTAATTTAGAGTTTTCCTTCTCCTAGACTGGTTGCATAACCAAGGTTAAAGAACCCAGTGAAATAGATCACTAATTAAGACTGAGCCAATTCTAGTAGTAACCACCCTAAGTGGAGTTTAACAGGTTTGAATTCAGAGTTTTCCTTCTCCTAGACTGGTTGCATAACCAAGGTTAAAGAACCCAGTGAAATAGGTCACTAATTAGGACTGAGCCTATTCTAGCAGTGATCAGCCCAAGCGGAGTTTAACAGGTTTGAATTCAGAGTTTTCCTTCTAGACTGGTTGCATAACCAAGGTTAAAGAACCCAGTGAAATAGATTACTAATTAAGACTGAGCCAATTCTAGTAGTGATCACTAGGCCATGTGTCCAATTGGCAATTGAGTGTGAATTTTGGGAACTTATAAACCTAATGTCTTGATTTGGCTAGAATATCTACCTATTTACTTATGTAGGATTTTTTTTACCTAGACTCATATTATGTATTTTTTTTCAATCTGATCTAGCCTTCTTAATTATGGGCTCCCATACTGTATTCATTTCTATGCTAGGTCTACTTAACAGCCCAGCAGTTTGTGTATTTTACGATTTTTGTGGCCATTTTTAGGCTTTAAGTGAGAGCACTTTACAGTGGCGATCCCTTGTGTTAAGCAGATGTTGATCTTTAGTGAAGAATCCTTTGGTTGTTCCTCGGTATCTCTTAGTGTTGGGTAGAATCCTTTGGTACTTCCTTGGTGTCCCTTAGTATTGATTAGAATCCTTCGGTTGGGCAAGGTAGCCGGTTGTAGGTCCATTTGGCAATGGCGTATACGTGCAAGTGAACGGATTTCCAGATCAGTGATTAAATAGTTAACTAACCACGTATTCAAGCTGTTGATTGGCTGGCTTTTAATCCACGTACCCACACAGAGTCTATAAGTTTAAGTGGTGGACTTCAGCACGCCTTATATGTCAAAACAATCCAACAGTGTAATTAAATTAAGCAAAATGAATTCTGTTTCAATCGTGTAACGGGATTTTAGAAAATATTTCAGGAAATTCCGACCTTGATACAAGGAAAACAAAAAACATCCAATCAATAACGTTTTTGAAATTTAATTTTTTTTACTGAAGTTAGAGGCAACTAAAAAAATATGAAATTAGCACATTTTAATATTTGATGAGTTTTGTTTATCTGGATGGTGAAATCTTTGAAGAAAAGTGTTGCTGTTAATTTTAAAATTGACACTACACATCCTTACAAAAATGATAGACTATGCCTATGCCATTTTGTGACACCTGTACTTGAGCTTTAAAAGAATTTAAAAAAACCCATGCACATTCAAATTTGAGACATCTTTGTTTAATTGTTGTAACCTAACAAAGGTTACTAAATGAGAAATAACCAAACGGGGGTTGGAAATGAAATGGAATCTTTATAACATTAACAAAATACGATACTCGCCAGTGGCGTGAAGAAAGGTAAACCACTCTTAGTGGTATAAAACTACCCGGTCAGTATAATACTTCCGTATTTAAGAGGATTGGGACATATCCATTAATGTTCATAGGTAGGGTATATGAGGATTGGGAACTACCCATTAATGTTCATAGGTAGGGTATATGAGGATTGGGACATACCCATTAATGTTCATAGGTAGGGTATATGAGGATTGGGACATAACCATTAGTGTTCATTGGTAGGGTATATGAGGATTGGGACCTAGCCATTAATGTTCATAGATAGGGTATATGAGGATTGGGACATACCCATTAATGTTCATTGGTAAGATTTATCCTCGAGATTCATGTTCGTTAAAACCAAACAATTAGAAATCAATAATACCAAGCGCATATCTATCAAAATCATTTTTTAAAGATCAATAAGCAAATTAGCCTTCCCACTCACACTGTAAATCACTATTTTGTTGTATATATAATTACAATTGCGTGTAATTAGTATGTAGATATGACCAACAATATTGATTATATAAAACAATTTTATTAATAATTTAGGTTTAAATCAAAATAAAATTATGGAGAATATGACGTAAATAACTAAGGGAATTGTGACTTGATTAGTTTCAGTTACAGACACGCAGACACACACACACAATCTCCATTATAATAAGATTATAGCGAATTAAAGTCATTGGGGTGGCTTAAAGTCGGTATCAGCCAATCAGCGAGGGAGTCTATCCCCTTTTCACTAGCGCAAGACCAAGGAGATTGTTTTGGCGTCTGAGGTGGGGCGCCACACCAACCATCAAGTCCTTACTTTACCACACAGATTCCTGTGCTACTCATACGTTGAGTTGGCGAGGGTCGGTATCGAACTAGGAACCTTGCAGTTTCTAGCCGAACGCTCTATCGACTGAGTTGACCCGACCCCTATGCTGTATTATTGATATACAGGATTCTCCTGCAAATCATTGTTACATAATCTATGCGGTTGCATAAGATTATTGTCAATCCCCTGTAATTCTGAAGGGATGGCCCTTTTCATACCATGGCCGGGTCCTTCCATGGAAAATTACAGAAGCCCGCCAAAATACGTGAAGTCACGTAGGACCTGCTCGGTCCCCAATTTTGCAGTTGGACGTCAGGCAGTGAAGATGTACTGCCGAACTGTGACTCACTCTGCATACGCACGCTATGTTAGTTAGCAGATGTCTGGTGGGGATTTAACAATAAAATAAGATCAAAGTAAATCGAAGTCTTGTGTTTATTACCTAAAAACTAACAATGACACAGGGATTCTGATAAGGAGAAATCCCTAACAGAAAACCAGACCCGAAGTCCCCAAGAAAGTCCAGACCTTAGAAGATTCCAGACCAAGTCAAGATGATAGAAGAAATACCAAAGACGATCAGAATATTAAAGACGGCCAAGAAATAGAATTAAAGAAAGAGGTATGCAACATTATAATTATTTAGTGCCAGTGAAGAAGGCGCCATGCAACATTCTGACCGCCATCCTTGGCCAATTGAAAAGGACTTAAAGTAAGAAAGTCCTGAGCTATGGAACCCTTTTGCAAAGTGAATAAGTCCTACAGTTATGGAATCCTACGTAGTGTCAAAAGTCCAGTGATATAATCCTATGTTCCGTCGTCCACGAAGGTTCAAAGCAATATGCGTAGGTATGACCAGAACAGCCGGTATAAATAGCAATATCAGCAGCAGAGTACTGCCAGTGGTATGCAACATTATAATTTTTTAGTGCCAGTGAGGAAGGGTATGCAACATCATTGTGCGTATTGATACAGGGGTTAATAAAAGTTTTGCCTGTGTGTCATTCCGCCTATGCGTTGCAAAAAAGAAAAAGAAAAAAAAAGTCCATTCATTTGTTTATTTGGGATTATTCTAAAGACATCAACTACAATTGGTATAACCCCACCTTCATGTTCCAACGTCACCTTAGTTACTTGACATCATATGATCGTGTATAAATTATTCGTATTAAATGAGAATACTTGAAAATATTTGTGCAAATTATTTGTATTAAGAATAGTTAATAAGAATAATTGTTTACAAATTCTTGTGATCATTAGTTACTTTGAGCTATATAATCAATTACAAAAAAAGAAAAAGCATTGAATAACCCAAAAGGGGTTGAACTAGGAACCTTGCGGTTTCTAGCCGAACACTCTATCGACTGAGCTGACCCGACCCCTACGCTGTATTATTGATATACAGGATTCTCCTGCAAATCATTGTGCGTATTGATACAGGGGTTAATAAAAGTTTTGCCTGTGTGTCATTCCGCTTATGCGTTGCAAAAAAAAAGAAAAAAAAAGAAGTCCATTCATTTGTTTATTGTGTTCTGTCAGGCAATTTTATCGAATGATTTTGAGTGTGATGGGGCGAATTGAAGAGTGCTTCATTTTCATTGGTGTTGATTATTCATGACAGGACAAACTTGAAATGATTTGATGGATTTTCGGATTGTGTTTGGCAAGTATGTCAAGCTTACAACAAAACGAAGAAATCGAAGAGAGAAGGGAAGAAAAAAAAAAGAATAATAAAAAGGACGAAAAGAAAGAAAAAAGTTAATTAATCTATTCAAGTAAACTTTTGCGCTGCATTGTGCGTCTGTTGTCATTCGACAAGAACGTAACATGTGGCAAGCAACGATTGGTTCTAAACAAATTGGCGGGAACGACACCGATAGAAGGTTTAATTACATCTAAAGTGACAATTACTTTCAGTCTTTTTTTTTTATACTGGCGACAATGACGCAGTTTTTAGAGTTATATGTATCATTGGCATTTCAGTCTCGGAAGACTATAGGGAAGTAGCAGTTCATGCGAGTTTTCTCGGTACAAGATAATACCCAAAAACAAAATGGCGACTCTATACATTGTTGTGTGTCATGATAGAAAACCAAAATGTCGATAAATAAGGAACAAACAAAAGAAAAATCAATGAGAGTGTGTACAAAACGCAGAGAATTTTTGAATTGCATATTTATTGACATTGCATTGCAGTCCTGGAAGACTAGAATATAGTTTTTTGCCCCTGAAGTTACAGCGCCTCCTGTGACAGTGAAGTCCGATGTTCGAAAAACATTCTCGACCACAGATGTCGCATTTGAAGGCTGTCCCTGAAGATGTTGATGTGCCGGTGCTTTGTTGCCGCTGCTTTCTTCTGGACCTCTTAGCTTCATGGTGCTGTGTCAGGCTGACTTCTGACATGAACAGTCCTCTACGGAGATTCTGTCACCACCGAGGGCGGTCCTGAGCCGAATTTTCGCAGCTGGAAGGGGCAATGCCAAAGCACCTGAGATCATTCTTGCAGACATCCTTGAATCGCAGCAGGGGGCGACCAATCTGTCTTTTACCTGACTTAAGCTTTGCATAAAGTATGTCTTTCGGGATTCGTCCATCATCCATCCGACGTACATGACCCAGCCATCACAGACGACGTTGCCTCAGTAGAGAACACAAGCTGGGGAGTTGAGCTCTCTCTAGAACTGTTGTGTTAGTGATCCTGTCCTTCCAGTATACGTCTAATAGTCCAATGTTAGAAAGAATTCTCGACCACAGAATGTTTTTCTATCATTAGACTTCACAGTCACAGGAGGCGCTGTAACTTCAGGGGCACAAAAACTATATTATAGTCTTCCGAGACTGAAATGCCAATATTAGCAAAAAGAGATTTTTGCAAATAAATAAAATAAATCCAAATAATGAAACAAAATAAGAATGCAGATAAAAAGATTTGAAACAGTATAAACGAAAAATAGAACAACTGAAACATACTCTTCCTTCACTTCCGCCTTTCATTGCTAAATCAGGATTAATCTTACTAACAAAATAAAAGAAATCCAATAAAAAAATAAAAATAAAAATAAATAAATAATTGTATTCTTTGCTTCCTAATTTAACTAAATAATTAATACAATGAAAGACGGTAGTAATGGAAGATAAGGGAAGAGTTAGTTCCAAGTTGTTCTATTTTTCAATTATACTCCATCGTTTTCAAATCATTTTATCTGCATTCTTATAAGTCTTTATAATCGAATATAATACTAGAAGTGGCTACCCGGCGTCGCCTGGGTAGAGGGGTATTTTAAAAAGTTAGTCTCGCAGATCCATCATTACTTATCGCGAGTGAGATCCTCGCTGGTTGCCCCCATAAAAATCCCCTCGGAAATATATAACAATAGAGTAAGAAATTTTCATTCAATGATTTACAATTAAAAAGAAATAAGATATAAATGATGCAATTCAATCAATCAATTAATATTACTAGCAAATATATGCACCCTCCGAGTGCAAGTATTTAAGTTTTAATTTAATAAAATATGTTAAATTAGAAAGGCTAATGAAACTGAATAAAAATTCAGATAAAAATATTTGGAACAGAGGGGTATGATTGAAAAATAGAACAACTTTGAAACTAACTCTTCCATCATTTTCCCTTACTCCCGTCTTTCATTGGTAAATTTTCCTAATTTAACTATTTAGTTAAAATAGGAAGTAAAGAATAATATTACAGTTTCTTCTTGTTAATGGATTTCTCTTTAAGATTTATCCTCGAGATTTTTGCTCATATTCAATAAGATAAAAAACAAACAATTAGAAATCAATAATACTAAGCATATATTTATTAAAATCACATTTTAAGATCAATATGTAAATTAGCCTTCCAATTCACACTGTAATCCGCTATTTTTGTTTTATATATAAATACAATTGCATGTTCTGTGTATGTAGATCTTACCAACAGTATTAATAATGTAAAACAATTTTATTAATAATTGAGGTTTAAATAAAAATAAAATCCTGTAGAATGTGACGTAAATAACTAAGGGAATTGTTACTTGAATAGTAATATAGTTTCGGTTACAGACAGAAAAACACACAATCTCCATTATAATAAGATATTTCAAAGCGAAAAAAAAAAAAAAAAAAAGAAACGAGAGAAAAGTAAACAAAATAACACGCTAATGACTTTCCCTTCTATTATTTTTCAAATTTTAAATTTTTAAATATCTTCCCAATATAAATCAATCTTCATTAGTTTTGTTTCAAAAAAAAACCAAGCTCTGGTGATATTTAATGTGTATATATATTTACTTTGTCGTTAATCGTTTTATTTTCGAAGTTTCCTCCGGACATACACATACACACAACTGCCCTTTAATATATGTATAGATTTCATTACATTAAAACTTAAATACCAGCACCCGGAGACTGCATATATTTGCTAGTTAGATAATTCCAATATTGGTCGGGATTGGAACTTTTCATCCGCCCTCGTTTTATGCAATTTATTCGGTCGATATCAATTACTAATTTAACTAATTCAATAATATGACAAGGTTATAAGTATGGAAAAAAGTAAGTAAATTCGGTATCAGCCAGACAGCGAGCGAGTCTATCCCCTATTCCCTAGCGCTAGACCAAGTAGATTGTTTTTGCGTCGGAGGTGGAGTGCCACACTTACCATCAGCTCCTTATTTTACCGCACATAGGGCCAGTTTAGCTCAGTCGGTAGAGCTTCTTCCTAGGGAACACAAGGTTTCGTGGTTCAATACCGGCCCTCGCCAACTCAGCATATGAGTAGCAGGTTATCATAAAGTAAAAAGAAACATTTCTCTAAATGTTTTTTTAGATACGGCTTGATAATTAGTATTATTTGGATTATTCGGACTATTTACTCATCTTCTTTGTTATCTGTACAACGTTTCAGCCGATGTGCTCTCCGGACTTCTTCAGGTATTTCTTTGTCGGACTCGAGAACCTTCTTTTCGAACTCGGAACCTCTTTTCGAACTCGGAAACTTCTTGTCCAATTGGACACATAGCCTAGTGGATAAAAGAGTTAGGTTTAAGACAGTTCTAAGTAACAGTTATCTCTAGACTGCAGGTTCAATCCTGGTCAGGGACCGCAGTAACATAGAACAATAATTTACACAGCTTAACACCTGTACCCCAGCAATGGCTAGCAGAATGAGAACAGGATACCCCCGTGGACTGAATAAAGGGTTAGGTTTTAAAGTTCCGTGATTGCTCCCGATTACGACAAGAAGGTTCCCGATTACGACAAGAATGGTTCCCGAGTCCGAAAAGAAGGTTCCCGAGTCCGACAAGAAATACCTGAAGAAGGCCGGAGGGCACATCGGCCGAAAACGTGTACAGATGTAACAATGAAGATGAGGACAATAGTCCGAATAATACAATATACAAAAAGAAAAACATACAAAAATATTTTTTTAAAAATGTACTTACTGAATCTTTTTGGCCGAAACGTTTGTACAGATAACAATGAAGATGGGGACAATAGTCCGAATAATCAAATAATACTTAGAAAACATACAAAAATATTTCAAAAATTGTACTTACTGAATCTTTTCACCAGTCTTTCAAATACCAATGAATACAATGCGCATGAAAAAGAATACAAGGACATGGCTAATGATCCGAGACGAAAACGCCATCTTCATAGTTTTCATGTAGGACGCTGCCTTTTGGAGAGCTTGGATCGCCATTGTAAACCGCTTGTCCGACAAAGTCTGTGAAAAAAAGTGAGTAACAGACAAGAGACATCCAACAGAAAGATTCGTGATACAAAGAATCAGAAGCGATCTTGGCATGTGGATAATCGACTGAAGATATGTTTTAAGAGTCACATCCGTTGAAATCTGGATGTCTCACAGTCGCTGTGATTACCAAGTTCAGCATCAGAAACCTTCTTGAAATCCGGAATGGAACCGTTCTCCTTTTCGTATTTCGTCGAGCAGCCCAGCATTTCTGTTTCGGTAACTACATTAACGTTTTCACTCGGTGGCAATGAGGGTTCGACTGCGCCGTACGTCTGGACTGGTTGTTTCTCTCCGTCGCTTGAATCGCTGTCATTTCAAATTTCTCATACTTCGCTTTACCGACTTTCTTCTTTTTCTTCTGATAGTCTTTCACATCAATATCTAGCTCGTCCAGCGGGGTCTCCTTAACGCTGGTCACTGTCGCCAAGATGCAAGGGATGAAAACGCAGAGGACCACCGTGAACACAAAGCGGACGTGACCTCGAACGCCGAACCTAAGTCTCAGCGTCCACTTGATACTTCCATGATGTAAACCAACGCTGCCTCCAAGTCCGCCATTACCGTGAACGTAATGATGCCTGTTTTGTGATCTTCAGGAATAGTCACATCAAGGAGATAGGAACGTGCTGGCGACTGACACGCATCACAGTTGAAAATCGAGCATGATCACTCCGATGATTGTCAGTATAATACCTCGGAGTTGTAGCCGATGTTTCTCTGGCGGCGTCGGTGTGACAGGTCATTAATATCGCTAGCACCATCCGACAATAACGTTGAACCATTTTGAATTCCTGCTACGTAGTCACTGGGTAACGTGTCCCCATCAATTGCCAAACCATTCCCCGTTAGGGACCAGGATTAAACCAAAAACAATCCCAGCTGTCATTAGAAGAATAAACGGTCGTCTCCGACCGAGTTTTAGTCTACATCTGTCGCTCATGGAACCCAATAGGGGAACCATGAAAAAAACCGAGCAAAGGACTCAAACACCACACCCATGTCATATATATGACGGGCAACCTAGTTTTGAGTAGGATTGGGCTAACGAACGCCGTTTCGGCTGCATAACAGAGTTCGATCCACAAACTGCCGAAGTGATCTGGACCATCTCAAGGCGTGTTTTTTTCACTCGGACTTTTGTATAACCTGGAGGAAGCTTAGAGATATTGGCCAGATTGAGGCCGATATACTGGACATACGGGTTGTCCCTGACGCTCCTGAGAGCATGGAGGGTGGAGGCGAATAGGGCTCGAGACATGGTGGAAAGATGGAATCTGAAAGTAGAAGAAACATAGAGTCAAAATAATATAAACAGTTGTACATATGAAACACTGAAATCAAAAAATGTTATGCATATTATAATCAAAACGATATGGGGAATGTTCAAGGTATTACATAATTCATTGTTGTATGTTAGTCCAACAGTAAAAAGAAGTCAAGTCGAGATGGGGTAAAATAAGACAAGTGTATTACAATTAATGGACATGTACGACTAGCTTGTCGTTAACGGGAACAGTCCTCCCTTTACACTCGGTGTCTCACTATTTATAGTGAGAACCGGTGCATGTTCTCCACTGTAGGAACGGCCGGTACAACATTCATGAGCAGTCATGATTTATGAACGTACCCTTAGTTTGAATTTTTAAATAAAGTTCGTTAGAATGAAAGCGGATTGGGTAATTTTCCATACCCGTTGGGATTATAATTGACATTTCTATGATCCCAACTTCACCTTCGCGTAGAAAAGTACGCAATTGGACGCGTGTGAGATAGGTTTTAATTAGATTTGACCTGGCTTTCAAGGAGCGTAGACGTTGTTGTCAGCTTCAGGGGTTAATCTCTCCCCGCGGCGGAATCATGAGCTGGGTAAATAAAGCTTTATCATTAAGAACACCAAGTCATGTTCTATTAATTAAATCATTAAACAAAGAATACACAACGAAGAAAACAAGAAAGAAAATCAACCCAGCCGAAAGCTCTGAAGAGAGATCCAACCGAGAAATGGCCGACGAGTTAGGACCAGTAGAAGCCAGTAAGCCTGAAGTGTAATTAAGTAAGAAAACTATTATCACTAGTCTGTCTGTCTGTCTGTCCTCTTCCTGCTGTCCTGTGTGGTCTCCTCTCTGTTTCTGTCTGTCTGTCTGTCCTGGTCTGTCCCCCTCCTCTCTCTCTCGTTTCTGTGTCTCTGTCTCTGTGTGTCTCTGTCTTCCTCCCTCTGTCTGTTTCTCTCTCTCTCTCCTCCTCTCTCTCTGTGTGTGTTTCTTTCCACTGTCTGTCTGTCTCCCTCCTCTCCTCCTCTCTCTGTTTCTGTGTCTCGTCTCTGTGTGTCTCCTTCTCCCTCATCTCTGTTTCTCTCTCCTCTCTCTCCCTCTCGTCTCTCCTCTCTCTCTCTCTCTCTCTGTGTGTGTGTGTGTCTGTCTCTCTCCTTCTCTGTGTCTCTGGTGTATCTCTCTCCTGTTTCTTTCTGCTGTCCTGTCTGTCTGTCTGTCTCCCCCTTCTCTCTGCCTAATGTATCTGTGTTCTCTGTTGTGTTTTCCGTCTCTCCTTTCTCTGCTCTCTCTGTCCTGTCTCTCTCTCTGTCTGTCTGTCTCTCTCTCCCTCGGTGTCTTGTCTCTCTCCTTTCTCTCTGCTGTGTCTCTCTTCTGTCTTATCTTTGCTGTCTGTCTGTCTCTCCTCCTCTCTCTCTCTCGTCTCTCTCTCTGTGTCTGTGTCTGTGTCTGTGCCTGTCCTCTCCTTCTACTCTGTTTTCTCTCTCTCTCTCTGTTCTTCTCTTCTCTCTCTGTCCCTCTCTTCTCTCTTGTCTCTGTGTGTGGTCTCTCTGTTTCTTTCTTTCTTTCTTCTTTCTTTCTTTCTGTATGTCTTCTCCCCTTCGCCCTCCTCTCTCTGCGTACTCTGTCTCGCTGTTCGCGCTCTCGTCTCCTCCCCTCTCTGTTTCAATCTCTTCTCTCACCCTCTCCCCTCTCTATCTATGTCTGTCTTGTCTCTTTCTCTGCTCCTCTTCTGTCTATCTCCCTATATATACCCGACTATGATGTGGATATATATGAGTATACATTCTCGTCAAACAAGGTACGAAGGAGTGAAAAAGAGAGAAAGAGCGCCACAGAAGAGAGCCAAAAGGAAGCGAAGACAACAGTAACTCCAGCAGGTACACTGTTTGTTTACAGTCACTGCACCAGAGATTGCCCATCAAAAATTGGTCTGTTCAACCACTCACCGCAGTTGAAAAATAAAAAAATAAAATTTATAAAAAAATGGACAGGAAAAGAGAGCCTTAAAGGAAAGAAAAGACAACAGCAACTCCAGCAAGCATCACTGTTTGTTTGCAGTCACTGCACCAGAGATTGCCATTCAAAAATTGGTCTGTTCAGCCACTCACGCAGTTGCAGATTTTAAAAAAAATGGACACTACGCCATCGTCTTTAGTAGACGGACAGAAGCCAACAACAACAAAGGATACTGTGTGCTGTCTTCAACAAATCCTAGAAGCAGCATCCCACAAAAGAACAAGTGTATGGCCACTTGCCTCCTATCACACAAACCACCTAGGTAACACGAACAAGACACGCTGGACACTACTGGAGAAGCAAGGACTATCTCATAAGTAACTAGCGTGACCTGTTGGTGTACCTCACTAGAATAATTTAATTATTACAATGTTTGACATGTTTACTTAAGAGTTATTGCGAAATAGTTCAATATTTAAAAAGTGTAATAATCTTGATTTAATTGTCTCGGACCCTTTTTTTTCCCTTCATTTCCTCTTTTCATTATGTTCTTTCTTTCTTTCTTTCTTTCTTTCTAATTATACTTTTTTCTGTGGACCATGTCCTTTCTTTCTTTCTAATATAAAACGGAATGGTCCATTATTTATGGGTGACGACATAAGAAATACAAAATTCAGCGGCACCAATAATCAGTATTTACATTTTTGCATTTCATCATAGGACGTAATGTATTATTATTATATTACTAGCAAATATATGCACCCTCCGGTACAAGTATTTAAGTAATTAATATAATAAATATCATATTAAATTAGAAAAGGCTAATGAAACTGAATAAGAATGCAGATAAAAAATTTGGAACAGAGGGGGTATGATTGAAAATAGAACAACTTTTGAAACTAACTCTTCCATCATTTTCCATTACTCCCTTTTTCATTGGTAAATTTTCCTAATTTAACTATTTAGTTAAATGGAAGTACAGAATAATATTAGTTATTTCTTCTTGTTAATGGATTTCTTTTAGATTTATCCCCGATATTTTTGCTCATATTCAAAAGTTAAAACCAAACAATAGAAATCAAATAATACTAAGCATATTTATTAAAATTAAATTTTAAGATCAATAATGCAAATCAGCCTTCCCATTCAACACTGTTAAACCACTATTTTGTTGTATATATAAATACAATTGCACGTTCTGTGTATGTAGATATGGTCCACAGTCTTAATGATGTTAAAACAATTTTACAATAATTGAGGTTTGAATTAAATTAAAAATCATGGAGAATGTGATGTAAATAACGAAGGGAATTGTGATTTGTATAGTAATATAGTTTCGGTTACAGACAGACAAACACACAGTCTCCATTATAATAAGATTATTATTATCATTATTGTTCATTCCTTTTGAGTTTTTCACATCAGCGTGAGCTGATGGTATTTCACAGAAGTCTGAGTGGCAACAAGTCTCCTCATGTCTCCAGGACTCTTCTGAGTATTCTGGCAGATTGCAGCAGTGCTGTGTTCTGGTTGGTATCAATCCTTCCTCTGATTTCCGGATTTCCAGTCTTTTTCCAATCCTCTTGGGACCGTTCCAAGTGCACCAACTACAATTGGTATAACTTTCACTTTCATATTCCATAACTCTTTCAGTTCTCTGGCAAGGTCCGGATATTTGTCCATTTTTTCATTTTCCTTTAGCTTCACTCTGTGATCTGCTGGAAACTAAAAAAATCCAACCAGTTGACAAGTTCTTTTTTTTGTTAATCAACACTAGGTCTGGTCTTCTTGCTGGATAAGGTGATCCGTTTTTATTTCAAAATCCCAGAGAATTTTATGTGTTTCGGTTCTCAAGGAACATATTCTGGTTTATGCATATACCATTTTTGTTGTATGGTCAAAATTAAATTTTTGCATAATTCCTAGTGGATCACCTTCCCAACCCAGTCGTGTCTAGTTTGTACTCGTTTGTGCTAGTTGCTACATTCGCATAGTACAATGGCTTACAGTCTCATCTCTGTCACCGCATAGTCTACATTTACTATTTTGTTGGGTCCTTATCAATTTTCGCTTTTATCAAGTTTGTCCTTAAATGGCAATTATTTTGTGCAGCATATATAATGATTCTGTTTTCTCTTTGAAGTTTCCTTTTCTTAACCATGTCCAAGTCTTTCCATTTCAACCTCTTCGATCGTCGCTTGAAGTGTCCATATAATTGTTTTTCTTCCATTTTTGTTTTCTAGTCTTTGTTGTTTTTCTGTCACTTCTAACTATGTTGGCCGCCATAAGTAATTTGTCTTTGCTCTTTCTTGGCAATCCTCAAGTTGTTGGATAGTGGTTTTATCGCAGTCCTCTATGTTGGCAAGACATTATTATTATTATTATTATTATTATTATTATTATTATAGACAGGTGAGTGTTTCATTCGAACGGCAATAGATTAAAAAAAAAAAAACTATCGACAACCGCGCCAGTTTGACGCCATTTATTGATTTTTCTGTCAAGAGAATTAGTTTGCGATGACACCATTTATCAATTTGTGTGAACCGGAAGAAACTTCTCACCGGTTTTGCCCGCTAGTTGAGGAAGAGTAAAGCGTTTGATGAAGTTTCCTTCCGGTTTTGAAAGCGGTGAGGGGGCACAAGGCTGTGTTTGGAATTATATAGGCAGCTAAAAAAAAGACAAGAAACAAAAAAAACGCCTAACAAGTCTGAGCGCAGCTCAATATCCGTCCGCTAATAAGCAGCAAAACACCGTGTTGACCTGCTGCGCACTTATGTAACGAAGAGAAAGAACATAAATCTCGCCTGGCGAGATTTAAAAACGAGAAAAATTGAGAAATTTCGAGATCTTGATATTTTGTAAAGACTTGCAAGATTAATGATAAATAGTGTTGGTTTGTTGGTAGTTGGTTGGTTGGATTTACGGCATGTCAACACTTGGACATGTCACGTGGTGTAATGGGTTAGCTAGAAAGAACTGACCAAGTATTAAATTAGTAATAAGAAAAATTGTCGACTAGTGGATTTTTCCGTTCCAGTGGATTATAGAGGGGAAATGAAAGAAAGCAAAAAGATAGACAAATACTGAATCTTGCAGAAAGCTGAAAAGGCTTGAAACATGAAAGTGATGGTTGATACGAATTGTAGTTGATGCCCTTGAAATAGTCCGCTAAGGCCTAGAAAAGAGATTGGAGGAACTAGAGATCAAGAGTAAGAATCGAAACAATCAGACCACAGAACTGTTGAGACAGTTTACTTTGGTTTTGGTTGGATTTTTTTTATTCACACCGTCAAAATCCGGTTGTTTGTTAGAGGTTATGGTTAGGGTTAGGGTTAGGGGTTAGTTTTATAATTAAAAAAAACCCTCTAAAAATCATCATTTGCGGACTATTGTGAATAGGTTCGATTCCCATTGGGCGCCCTACGCTTCTGGTCTTGTGCTTCATCTTAGCTAAACTTAGTAAATAACTGTGGAGGCGCGTGGTGTAATGGTTAGAGTCGTAGAAAATGGACTCGTCGACCCGAGTTCAAATCCTAGACCAGGCTGTTTGCATTTTACATAGCGTTAATACCCTTGGGAAAGTTATAAATCCAACTAATCTCCCTTTAGCTATGGGGAAATAGTAGGGCGGACTGGGCTCTTTAGCTATGGCTAGGTAACCAGTCTAGGTGAAGGAAAACTCTGAATTCAAACCTGTTAAACTCTGCTTAAGAAATTGACCTTGTGTCACTTCCTGCTCGGACGGAGGGGTTGGTAAATATATATCAACACTTTGGTTATTTTATGCCGAAGACATTTTTGTTTTATTCATTCTAGTTGGGTATTTAATTTTTTAAACTCATTTAAAAAATCAAAACTCATTTGTTTTTATCAATTTGACTCATAGATGAGACCCTAACAGGC
Organism: Doryteuthis pealeii; assembly: GCA_023376005.1. Classification (NCBI taxonomy): domain Eukaryota; kingdom Metazoa; phylum Mollusca; class Cephalopoda; order Myopsida; family Loliginidae; genus Doryteuthis; species Doryteuthis pealeii. Next base: position 71,526,397 of record CM042171.1, read on the forward strand.
ACTACCAGTCCGAGTCAGAGTGGAACTGGGAATAATGGCAATGAAGGGGTACTCCACACTCCCCAAAGATCTCCCTCTCTCTCTCTCCATTTAAACACTCCTTCTATCTCTGTCTTTTCTGTCCATTCTCTCCCAGTCCCCTCTCTCTCTCTCTCTCTCCATCTCTCTCTCTCTCTATTTAAACACTCCTTCTATCTCTGTCTTTTCTGCCCATTCTCTCCCAGTCCCCCCCCCTCTCTCTCTCTCTCTCTCTCTATTTAAACACTCCTTCTATCTCTGTCTTTTCTGCCCATTCTCTCCCAGTCCCCTCTCTCTCTCTCTCTCTCTCTCTCTCTCTCTATTTAAACACTCCTTCTATCTCTGTCTTTTCTGCCCATTCTCTCCCAGTCCCCTCTCTCTCTCTCTCTCTCTCTCTATCTCTCTCTCTCTCTATTTAAACACTCCTTCTATCTCTGTCTTTTCTGCCCATTCTCTCACAGTCCCACCGTTCTCTCTCTTTCTCTTCTTTTCTCTCTCTCTCTCTCTCTCTCTCTCTATATATATATATATTTTTTTTTTTTAAAACACTCCATCTATCTCTGTCTTTCCTGCCCATTCTCTCC
>CM042171.1:71527098-71552098 GCA_023376005.1 Doryteuthis pealeii
AGAGAGAGATGATAATTTTAAATATATATCAAATGAAACAAACTACATATATATATATATATTAAAACATTTAGGAATACTTGAAGTCAATTGGAAGGAAACTAAAACACATGTGTTCTGTCTCGATGTCATCTTGTTTGCCAGAATTACCATTTCTCTTTTAACACACACACCACACAACACACACACACACACACACATATATATATATATATATATATATATATATATATGTGTGTGTGTGTGTGTATGTGTATTTGGGCAGCATTCTTTCATTTATACATGTAGAACAATTTTATTTTTGATCTTTTCGAGTTTTCTGGCCAACTTTTTAATATTTGGGTGGAATTCCTGGATAAGTCCACCAAAGTTCAGGTCCCGAGTACATTAATATAATTAAAAAAAAAACAAACTGGAACACATCACCACTGATGATGGCACTTCGAAGTACCGAAAGTACTCGGGACCTGATCTTAAAATCTTAAAAAATCACAAATAAAATTGTTAAACAGGAGATGTGTCTTTTGTTTAATTCTCTCTCTCTTCTCTCTCTCTCTCTCTCTCTCTATATATATATATATATATAATATATATATATATATCAAACCCTCCACACGAGCAGGATGTGACACAAGGTCAATTTCTTAAACGGAATTCAACAGGTTTTGAATTCGGTGATGTTCCTTCTCCTAGACCGGTTGCCTAACCAAGGTTAAAGAGCCCGGTCTGCCCTACTGTTTATCCATAGCTGGAGAGGGAGTAGGATTCATACCTTTCCCAAGGGTATTAGCGCTAAATGAAATGCAATCACCACATCCAGGATTTGATATACATCTATATATAATGGAGATTCAGTCTTTACTTGTATGTAACCGAAACTACGTCACTGTTTGCGTCACACAAATGTCAGGAATTAAATAACTTTATCAACGAGTAGTTAATTTATAGTCAATAAACATTATGTTATAACGCGCTTAGCGAATAATAAGACGTGTAGCCCAGTTGACGTTAAATGCGAGAAGAACTCACTTCCGCCTTTTATTTACAATAATACAAGATGGCTGAAACAGTACTTCCGTTTCATACAACAATGTTCGAACCGGTGCTTCCGGTTCTTAGTATACCACACATTATTACATAAAATAATGAAAAGCTGTATTATTTATATATGCTCTGCGCGTAGTATGATAGAAAGGATGGTACCAGTGTTTTATAAAAAAACAGTTTTAATAAATACATGCACGGTATTATTGATTTATATATAGTTTGTTAGGGCGTCCCATCGTGGTGTAATGGTTATAAAGCTAGACTTACTTATGGCAGCCAACAATAGCAGATGTAATATATGGACAAACAGAAAAACAACAAAGACTAGAAAATAAAATGGGAAGAAAAACAATTATATGGATACTTCAAACGACAAATCGGAGAGGTTGCACATGAAAAAACTTGGACATGGTTAAGAAAAGGATACCTCAAAAGAGAAACTGAATCACTAATAATTGCTGCAGAAAATAGTGCGTGCGATAAGAACAAATTATAACAAAGCAAAAATTGATAAGACCCAACAAAATAGTAAATGCAGACTATGCGGTGATAGAGATGAGACTGTAAACCATATACTAAGCGAATGCAGCAAACTAGCACAACAGGAATACAAAACTAGGCACGACTGAGTTGGGAAGGTGATCCACTGGGAATTATGCAAAAAATTTAATTTTGGCCATACAAAAAATGGTATATGCATAAACCAGAATCTGTTCTTGAGAATGAAACGCATAAAATTCTCTGGGACTTTGAGATAAAGACGGATCACTTTATCGCAGCAAGGAGACCAGACCTAGTATTGATTAACAAAAAATAAAAAATAAAATCAAGAGAACGTGTCAACTGGTGGACTTTGCGGTCCCAGCAGATCACATGGTGAAGCTGAAGGAAAATGAAAAGATGGATAAATACCTGGACCTTGCCAGAGAATTGAAAAAGCTATGGAATATGAGAGTGAAAGTGATACCAATTGTAGTTGGTGCACTTGGAACGGTCCCAATAAACTTGAAAAGAAAAAGACTGGAGGATCTGGAAATCAGAGGAAGAATTGAGACCATCCAGACTACTGCACTGCTGCAATCGGCCAGAATACCCAGAAGAGTCCTGGAGATCCGAAGAGACTTGTTGTCACTCAGACTCCAGTGAAATACCATCAGCTAACGCTGATGTGAAAAACTCAAAGGGAGTGAAGATAATAATAATAATAATAATAATAATAATAATAAATAAAAAAAAAGGACAAATATCTGGACCTTGCCAGAGAACTGAAAAAGTTATGGAATATGAAAGTCAAAAAGATACCAATTGTAGTTGGTGCACTTGGAACGGACCCAAAAGGATTGGAAAAGGGTTTGGAAAGTTCGGAAATCAGAGGAAGGATTGACACCATCCAGACTACGGCACTGCTGCAATCGGCTAGAATACTCAGAAGAGTCCTGGAGACCTGAGGAGACTTGCTGTCACTCAGACTCCAGTGAAAGACCATCAGCTAATGCTGATGTGAAAACTCAAAAGGAGTAAATAATAATAATAATAATAATAATAATAATAATAATAATAATATAAAATGGACAAATACCTGGACCTTGCCAGAGAACTGAAACAGTTATAGAATATGAAAGGCAAAGTGATACCATTTGTAGTTGGTGCACTTGAAACGGTCCCAAAAGGATTGGAAAAGGGTTTGGAAAGTTTGGATATCAGAGGAAGGATTGAAACCATTCAGAACACTGCACTGCTGCAATCTGCCAGAATACTCAGAAGAGTCCTGGAGACCTGAGGAGACTTGCTGTCACTCAGACTCCAGTGAAAGACCATCAGCTAACAGTGATGTGGAAACTCAAAAGGAGTAAATAATAATAATAATAATAATAACAATACTACTACTACTACTACTACTAATAATAATAATAATAACAATACTACTACTACTACTACTACTACTACTACTAATAATATAATAATAATAACAATACTACTACTACTACTACTACTACTACTACTACAATACTACTACTACTACTACTACTACTACTACTAATAATAATAATAATAATAACAATACTACTACTACTACTACTACTAATAATAATAATAATAAACAAATCAGTTATATCTTTGTGAAAATCCTTATTTTGGGAACAAATTCTTTACAGGATGTTAAGATTTAAAGAAGAGATTTTATTTCTAAAAAATGTCTATGTTTTTCCTCGTGGCATAAACATAGAAATGATGGAAATAAAGAAAAAAATATAAATAAAGAAACAAATGAAATTCCTTTTCATGACTCTGACATCCATTAAAAAAAGAATATATGTATATATGTAATGTAGTGAAAAATTTGAAAAAACACAGGTCCAAATAAAATGAGTGATATTTATTCAGCCAACGCTGCGGTGTTTCAATCTGTTTAGTAGATCTTCTTCAGGGCTTTTGTTGATATAAGGAAAAGGAAAATTTATCACAGAATAATAAGTAGACTGTGAGAGTCTTTTGTTGATCAGTTTGTTCAAGATCTACTAAACAGATTGAAACACTGCAGCGTTGGCTGAATAAATATCACTCATTTTATTTGAACCTGTGTTTTTTTCAAATTTTTCACTATATTACATGCCGTCGGATTCACTTCCATTTTCTCTTCACACACACACACACACACACACACACACACACACACATATATATATATTATATATATATATATATATATATATATAATATAATAAAGAATATTATGGGTCAACAGAAACTTCAGCAGGAAAAAAGAAAGAAAGTGAAGCGTCCCGATACACAGATTTGTAGAGAATCAGTTCAAGTTTATTTCTGAAACTCCATTTTGTTTAGGACAGGTATAACTACCAACACAAGAACATGTATCATATATCAAAATGAAGTTGATCCTCTATGGATCACATCCCTACTTCTCCACATAAGTGAGTCCAAAAGTAATGCCATTTTGTTTAGGACAGGTATAATTACCAACACAGGAACGTGTATCATACATCAAAATGAAACTGGTCCTCTGTGGATCCCACCCCTATTTCTCTACATAGGTGAGTCAAAAAGTAATGCCGTTTTGTTTAGGACAGGTATAATTACCAACACAGGAACATGTATCATACATCAAAATGAAGCTGGTCCTCTGCGGATCCCGTCCCTACTTCTCCACATAGGTGATTCAAAAAGTAATGCCATTTTGTTTAGGACAGGTATAATTACCAACACAGGAACGTGTATCATACATCAAAATGAAGCTGGTCCTCTGCGGATCCCATCCCTACTTCTCCACATAGGTGAGTCACAAAGTAATGCCATTTTGTTTAGTACAAGTATATTTATCAACACAGAAACATGTATCATACATCAAAATGAAACTGGTCCTCTGTGGATCCCACCCCTATTTCTCTACATAGGTGAGTCAAAAAGTAATGCCGTTTTGTTTAGGACAGGTATAATTACCAACACAGGAACGTGTATTGACCTTGTGTCATATCCTGCTCGTGCGGAGAGGTTGGTATATATGTATATATATATATATTTACAGAGATCGCCAAATCTGCTTTTATCCTGCTCAATGTCGGCGATACAATATAACAGTTTTTAAGGATCATTTTCAAACATTTCACAAAATTTTTCAAATAATTTGGTGTAAAATTCAACTCCAAGATAGACAATGGACATTAATGATAAGGTTCTCATTTCCTCAGTTAATTATTATATATACTAGCAAATATATGCACCCTCCGAGTGCAAGTATTTGAATTTTAATGTAAAGAAATATGTTAAATTTGAAATACTTTTGAAACTAAATAAAAATCCAAATAAAATGATTTGAAACAGAGGGGGTATAATCGAAGAATAGAACAACTTTGAAACTAAGTCTTCCATCATTTTTCATCACTCCCTCCTTTTATTGCTGAATTTTCCTAATTTAACTATTTAGTTAAATTAGGAAGTAAAGAATAAAATTACTGTTATTTCTTTATATTAAAGGATTTCTTTTAAGATTTATCCCCGAGTTTTTTGCTCATATTCATTAAGAAAAAAAACAAACAATTAGAAAATCAATAATTACCAAGCGCATATTTAATAAAATTAAACTTTTAATATCAATATGCAAATTAGCTTTCCTGTTCACACTGTACCCGCTATTTGTTGCATATATAAATACAATTGCATGTTATGAGAATGTAGATAAAGTCAAAAGTATTAATAAGGTATAACAATTTTATCAATAACTGAGGTTTAAATAAAAATAGATTCATGGTGAATGTGACGTCAATAACTAAGGGAATTGTGACTTGAGTAGTGATTTAGTTTCGGCTTCAGACAGACAAACACACAATCTCCATTATAATAAGATTTTCTTTTTATTTACCTTTTATATTAAAAATCACTGTTTGTAACAGCTCAGATTTAATTGACAACAAATCTGATATTTTATGGATTGTCTGCCCCTGCTGGGTCCAAAAGGGTTATCTTACCTTGGCACCGGGGTTTCGCCAATAGGGGACACCTACAGTTGGGTATTTAAACAGTAGCCCTGTAATCTCTATATCTCTCTTTCTCTTGGTCTAACATCCACAAAAGATGGACTAGACGCGTGGTGTCTCTGTTCATTAAGTGGAGGGCTTTGCAACACAATTATCAGTAAGTGACTCTCATATTCTATATGAACTCTTTTTTTTTACTTCCAAAGTACTTTCGACCTATCTGTTTGTATCTTGTCATGTATGTCATGTTTGTAGGGAGCGTTGTTGTTTGTTGTTTATGTAGTTGAGGAAGATCCGAGTTTTGATCCCCACAATTTAAATGTATAAGACTACGGAAATGTAGTTTCCATAGAAAACAAAAGAAGACAAAATTGATAAAGGAAACAAACTTTATATACATTAATTTACAATTGGTATATTCAATTGTTCTTTCAGCGGTGTTGCAGACTGTATGTGTCTGTACATAGTTGTGTGTGAGAAGTGTGACATGTATTGTTTATATTTGTGCGATTGGTTGTGTCAACATTGTAGCAGTTTTGTCTGTGATTGAAACTTGTGATTGAAATTTGTTGTTGTTCAGCGAGAGAGAGAGAGAGAGAGAGAGAGAGAGAGAGAGAGAGAGAGAGAAAATTGGAAACGAAAATACGAGACCAACCTGATATATCATTTTGTGTCTTCGGGCAGCGACTTCTCCCCATTGTGTCGATGTTGGGGGAGAACTTTCGCTCCTACTCTCGAGTTAGAGGGCATTCGCCCCAATTCTGTCGAGTCGGGAAGAGCGTAAACTCCCACTCTAGTTTTTCAGCTCTATCGGCCTTTTTATAATTTTAATTATTCATCAAAAATCATCTGATCTTTGTGCATTCCATTGAATATCGGCAGTTTTCTAATGACGTAGATATTGCCATCGGAATGTTCAAATATCAGCTGATTCTCTTACTTGTGGCATTCCAATGACCGTTCAGTTTTCTGTTGATATGAATATTATCATTGGAATTTTCAACTATTATTTCTCGTTTGTAAACAATCCTTTGTCCTTAGATTATCTACATTGTAAACAATTATCTATTGTTTCTAAAATATTTCCAAACTAATATTATTTCGATTATCTTTTGTTTACCTAATTCTAAACTCATGACATACTATTGTAAAACTAGTTATTTGAGAAAACTTAATTATTTTAATTTATTTAATTCCACATGCCGTAAAAATATAGGCGCAAATCCCTATATGTTTCACGTGCTCAGACAATAAAGTCTGTATTGTTGTTATGTTGTACTTCTTTGGTCGGATTCATTTATATATATATTCACCTACGTTGGAAGGTTACTCTGAGCATTCTAACGTATTATAAGAACCATATATTCAATTCTTATATCATATAAGATATCAGTAGTTCCATATCAAATCACCCAGGTCATGTCACCCACGCCCTTCAATTTTTGTGAAATTTTGTGGAGGTGCGGACAATTTTAAAGTTAGACAATCCTCAAATTTTGAGTTTCCAATTCCAAAAATTGGCCGATTTATGTCGATTTTTATCTCTCCAAATGTTTGGGGGAGGGGGTTTCGCGAGAAATGGTGACTTTTTGTAACCTACTTTGGTCTGTAAAATGAGTTCTAGAGCTTCCCTTTTCCTAAAAATTGATTTATAAAACCATTTTTTCCCAAGGAATCCAAAAATGCCATAAAAAGTCTTAAAATGAATCAATTTTAAGTTATTAATGGCTTCTGATTTTTTCATAGAAAATTTGAAAAATTCTGACAATATACAAAGCTTAATATTGGCATCACATCTTATATTATACAAACACAAGGAGATTTTTTAGTAATGGGTAATTCCATGTCAAACCACACAGAAAAAAAAAAATTGTCTGTCATTAGTAAAATAGATCACTAAATAAGACTGAGCCTATTCTAGTAGTGACCACTCCAAGCGGAGTTTAACAGGTTTGAATTCAGAGTTTTATTTCTAGACTGGTTGCCTAACCAAGGTTAAAGATCCTCGTCTGCCCTACTATCTACCCATAGTTGGAGGGAGAGTATAGTAAATTCATATCTTTCTCAAGGGTATTAGCGCTATGTGAACAGTAGCTTCGTCCAGGATTTGAACTCGGATCGACAAGTCCATTTCCTATGACTCTAACCATAAAACCACGCGCCTCCAACAGAATGCCATAGAAATAATTAAAAAAAATAATATCATATTTTGAGGGGTTCATAATTTGAGGTTCACAACTTTAGTTTAAGACAATACCTCCTCCCCCTCCTCCTCCTTAAATTTCGAATTTTGATCAGTCTTTACAGGAATCGGGGTGGGGGCTATTTACTTTTAAAAGATGTGGTGTTCAGCCGGGCATTTTTATCGCTTAATTCAATTCTCTCCCTTTATTTGCTTTCTACACTTCTTTAATTATTATTGGATACACAGGTTCATATATATATTTACCCACCCCTCCGCACGAGCAGGATGCGACACAAGGTCAATTTCTTAAGCGGAGTTTCAACAGGTTTGAATTCAGAGTTTTCCTTCTCCTAGACCAGTTACCTAACCAAGGTTAAAGAGCCCAGTCTGCCCTACTATTTACCCATAGCTAGAGGGAGAGTAGGATTCATACCTTTCCCAAGGGTATTAGCGCTAAGTGAAATGCAATTAGCACGTCCAGGATTTGAACTCGGAGCGACGAGTCCATTTCCCATGACTTTAACCATTACACCACGCGCTTCCTGAACACAGGTTCATATAAGCAATCAATTCGGGTTCAATCCGCATAAACATCCGAACCTCGCTAATGTATAATAATTAAGTACATACTTATGTTTAAAATACTACCCACACACAATCTCTCTCTTTCTCCACCCCTCTCTCTCTCTCCCTCTCTCTCTCTCCATCTCTCTTTCTCTCTCTCTCTCTCTCTCTCTCTCTCTCTCTCTCTCTTAAAGGGAGTCGGTGTATTGAGGAAATATCGAATGTGTTTCTTAATAGAGACGACCAAAGTAAGCATTATATTAGTCTTCTGTGATTGGCGCAAATGAAATTCTGCATTAAGCAGCAATTACCCAACCGGAAGCAGTAATTACTCAACCGGAAGCAACAGTGATTGACTACATATGAACTTTAATGGCTGACTGTATTTATCAATGGGTCTACAATTTTGATACCAATAAAATGACGCCATTTTGAGTTGGTCACGTGTTTCTTCAAATGAAAAATAGCTGTGTATCTTCGTTAGAGTTAATAGCAACTGTGATTCTTTATGAGAATAAAGATTCCGTTGTTTCTTAATGTTATTAATGGTTTCTGATTTTTTCATAGCAAGAACAATATCCCGATGTGGCACTGCATCTATGACAAAAATATTTTTTATTACTATTTCATATATATTGAACATTATTTGTACTAAATAGATAGTTTATTTTTTACTCAGAACCGAATCTACAACATCAGTTAAAATTTTGTACTCTTACGTTTAAAGTGTTTCCGTTCAGCCATTGAATATGATCTATATGGAGTAAAATAACTGTCAGAGTGCAATAGAAATGATCAGGATTATGTTGGTGGTTGGATATATTTGAAATAATATTGAATCAATAAATCTCCCTTGTATCAATCATATTGCTTGCAAAATTCTGACAATATACAAAGCTCAATAATGGCATCTTATATTATACAAACACAATGAGATTTTTTAGTAATGGGTAATTCCATGTCAACCCCACCCCACAAGAAAATGTCTGTCATTAGTGAAATAGGTCACTAATTAAGACTGAGTCAACTCTAGTAGTGACCACTCCAAGTGGTGTTTAACAGGTTTGAATTCAGAGTTTTATTTTTCCTAGACTGGTTGCCTAACCAAGGTTAAAGAGTGTGGTCTGCCCTACTATTTATCCATAGCTGCAGGGAGGGTATGTTAAGTTTCTGACCGCTATCCTTGGCCAGTTGAAAAAGAACTTAAAGTAATTAAGTCCCGAGCTATAGAATCCTTTGTTAAGTGAATAAGTCCTGCGTTATGGAATCCTACGTAGTGTCAAAGGTCCAGTGATATAATCCTATGTTCCGTCGTCCACGAAGGTTCAAAGCAATGTGCGTAGGTATGATCAGAACAGCCAGTATAAATGACAATATCAGCAGCAGAGTACTGCCAGTGGTTGGCCAATAGGTTCCGGTTTTTGTCTTTAACAAAAATTACGTCACTGCTTACGTCACATTACCTAAAATCGTCATAACATAGAATAAAATTTATTCTATGTTATTTTGAGTGTATTTATTCAATAAATACACTCCAAATTTGAACATGCAACATTAGACAGTCCTCATTGTTTTTTAAAACAAATTTTAATAAATGCATGACTGGTATTATATATCTATATGTAGTTTATTTTATTTTAATACATATTTAAAGTTTACATTTCAAATTGTTTTATTTTTTAATCCTTTAATGAATTTGATGATTTTACTTACTTAGGGTACAAACTCGCTGACATTGAATTTTTTACTCCGACCCCTCAGGCAATATGTCTCAAAAATCTATTTTTACATCGCCCGGAGGGCGTTTTCTATTTCGTACTAGTTTAAAATAATATAGAATCAATACATATCCCTTGTATCAATCATATTGCTAGCAAAATTCTGACAATATACAAAGCTTAATATTGGCATCGCATCTTATATTATACAAACACAATGAGATTTTTTTTCGTAATGATAAGTTTGTTGAAATAAAATAAATGATAGAATTGGGGGATTGTTATAAAAAATGATGGTTTGTATGTTTGTTTTACGGCATATCAACCTCAGAGGGTCATTTAATGCCAACAAAGTTTTGAAATAAATTAATTCTTAATGGGTACTCAATTATTTTTATAAACACATTTTTCTATTTAACCCATAGATGGGACCCTAACAGGTACTACCACTCCAAGTCAGGGTAGACCCGGTAGTAATGGTTATAAAGGGGTATTCCACATTCTCCGATCTCTAGAACTGGAACCTAACCATCAGATAGTTTAACGTCATACCCAGGACTTTATTGTTTATTTTGTAAGATAATAAAACTTGTCTAGAAAATAAATAGTTTCAAAAATATATTAATAAAAGTTTTGCCTGTGTGTCATTCCGCTTATGCGTTGCAAAAAAAAAAAAAGAAAAAAAAAGTCCATTCATTTGTTTATTTGGGATTATTCTAAAGACATCAACTACAATTGGTATAACCCCACCTTCATGTTCCAACGTCACATTAGTTACTTGACATTTGTTATACTTGTGTATAAATTATTCGTATTAAATGAGAATACTTGAAAATATTTGTGCAAATAATTTGTATTAAGAATAGTTAATAAGAATAATTGTTTGCAAATGCTTGTGATTATTAGTTACTTTGAGCTATATAATCAATTACAAAAAAAGAAAAGAAAAAGGCATTGAATAACCCAAAAGGGGTTGAACTAGGAACCTTGCGGTTTCTAGCCGAACGCTCTATCGACTGAGCTGACCCGACCCCTATGCTGTATTATTGATATACAGGATTCTCCTGCAAATCATTGTGCGTATTGATACAGGGGTTAATAAAAGTTTTGCCTGTGTGTCATTCCGCTTATGCGTTGCAAAAAAAGAAAAAAAAAGTCCATTCATTTGTTTATTGTGTTCTGTCAGGCAATTTTATCGAATGTTTTTGAGTGTGATGGGGCGAATTGAAGAGTGCTTCATTTTCATTGGTGTTGATTATTCATGACAGGACAAACTTGAAATGATTTGATGGATTTTCGGATTGTGTTTGGCAAGTATGTCAAGCTTACAACAAAACGAAGAAATCGAAGAGAGAAGGGAAGAAAAAAAAAAAGAATAATAAAAAGGACGAAAAGAAAGAAAAAAGTTAATTAATCTATTCAAGTAAACTTTTGCGCTGCATTGTGCGTCTGTTGTCATTCGACAAGAACGTAACACGTGGCAAGCAACGATTGGTTCTAAACAAATTGTCGGGAACGACACCGATAGAAGGTTTAATTACATCTAAAGTGACAATTACTTTCAGTCTTGTTTTTTTTTTATACTGGCGACAATGACGCAGTTTTTAGAGTTATATGTATCATTGGCATTTCAGTCTCGGAAGACTATAGGGAAGTAGCAGTTCATGCGAGTTTTCTCGGTATAAGATAATACACAAAAACAAAATGGCGACTCTATACATTGTTGTGTGTCATGATAGAAAACCAAAATGTCGATAAATAAGGAACAAACAAAAAGAAAATCAATGAGAGTTTGTACAAAACGCAGAGAATTTTGGAATTGCATATTCATTGACATTGCATTGCAGTCTCGGAGGACTAGAATATAGTTTTTGTGCCTCTGAAGTTACAGTGCTTCCTGTGACTGTGAAGTCCAATGTCGCCAGGGTGACTTCAGACATGAACAATTCGCTACGGAGAGCCTGCCGCCACTGAGAGCGATCCGGAACCAAATTTTCCCAGCTGGAACGGGTAATGCTAGAGCACCTGAGATCATTCTTGTTGGCCATTACACCATAGAAAATACACATGACCTCGTTATATAGCAGTATATATAGATGTCGTCATTGCAGTCTCGGAAGACTATAATATAATTCTTGTGTCTCTGAAGTTACAGCGCCCCCTGTGACTGCGAAGTCCAATGTTCGAACAACATTTTCGACCATAGATGTCTCATGTGAAGGCTGTACCTGAAGATGTTGGTGTGCTAGTGTTCTGTTGTTGCCAAGTTCTTCTGGGCCTCTTGACTTCATGGTGTTTCGTCAGGGTGACTTTAGGCATAAATAATCCGCTACAGAGAGCCTGGTGCCACCAAGGGCGGTCTGGAGCCAAATTTTCCCAGCTGGAAGGGGTAATGCCAGAGAAGCTGAGATCATTCTTGCTGGCCATTACACCATAGAAAATGCAGATGACCTCGTTATATAGCAGTATATATGGATCTCGTCATTGCAGTCTCGGAAGACTATATAATTCTTGTGGCTCTGAATTTACAGCGCCTCCTGTGACTGTGAAGTCCAATGTTCGAAAAACTTTCTCGATCACATATGTCTCATGTGAAGGTTGTCCCTGAAGATGTTGATGTGCCGGTGCTTTGTTGCCAATGCTTTCTTCTTGACCTCTTGGCGTCATGGTGTTGCGCCAGAGTGGTTTCAGACATGGACAGTCCGCTTGTACTATATAATATAGTTTTTGTGCCCCTGATATTACAACACCTCCTGTGACTATGAAGTCCGATGTTTGAAAAACATTCTCGACCACAGATGTTGCATGTGAAGGCTGTCCCTGAAGATGTTGATGTGCCGGTGCTTTGTTGCCGCTGCTTTCTTCTAGGCCTCTTAGCTTCATGGTGTTGCATAAGAGTGACTTTTGACATGAACAGTCCGCTATGGAGATTCTGTCACCACCGAGGGCGGTCCTGAGCCGAATTTTCGCAGCTGGAAGGGGCAATGCCAAAGCACCTGAGATCATTCTTGCAGACATCCTTGAATCGCAGCTTGGGGCGACCAATCTGTCTTTTACCAGACGTAAGCTCTGCATAAAGTATGTCTTTCGGGATTCGTCCATCATCCATCCGACGTACATGACCCAACCATCGGAGACGACGTTGCCTCAGTAGAGAACACAAGCTGGGGAGTTGAGCTCTCTCTAGAACTGTTGTGTTAGTGATCCTGTCCTTCCAGTATACGTCTAATAGTCCAATGTTAGAAAAAATTCTCGACCACAGAATGATTTTCTAACATTAGACTTCACATTCACAGGAGGCGCTGTAACTTCAGGGGCACAAAAACTATTTTATAGTCTTCCGAGACTGAAATGCCAATATTAGCAAAAAGAGATTTTTGCAAATAAATAAAATAAATCCAAATAATGAAACAAAATAAGAATGCAGATAAAAAGATTTGAAACAGTATAAACGAAAAATAGAACAACTGAAACATACTCTTCCTTCACTTCCGCCTTTCATTGCTAAATCAGGGATTAATCTTACTAACAAAATAAAAAGAAATCCAATAAAAAAAATAAAATAATAAATAAATAAATAATTTTATTCTTTGCTTCCTAATTTAACTAAATAATTAATACAATGAAAGACGGTAGTAATGGAAGATAAGGGAAGAGTTAGTTTCCAAGTTGTTCTATTTTTCAATTATACTCCATCTGTTTCAAATCATTTTATCTGCATTCTTATAAGTCTTTATAATCGAATATAATACTAGAAGTGGCTACCCGGCGTCGCCTGGGTAGAGGGGGTATTTTTAAAAAGTTAGTCTCGCAGATCCATCATTACTTATCGCGAGTGAGATCCTCGCTGGTTGCCCCATAAAAATCCCCTCGGAAATATATAACAATAGAGTAAGAAATTTTCATTCAATGATTTACAATTAAAAAGAAAAAAGATATAAATGATGCAATTCAATCAATCAATTAATATTACTAGCAAATATATGCACCCTCCGAGTGCAAGTATTTAAGTTTTAATTTAATAAAATATGTTAAATTAGAAAGGCTAATGAAACTGAATAAAAATTCAGATAAAAATATTTGGAACAGAGGGGGTATGATTGAAAAATAGAACAACTTTGAAACTAACTCTTCCATCATTTTCCCTTACTCCCGTCTTTCATTGGTAAATTTTCCTAATTTAACTATTTAGTTAAAATAGGAAGTAAAGAATAATATTACAGTTATTTCTTCTTGTTAATGGATTTCTTTTAAGATTTATCCTCGAGATTTTTGCTCATATTCAATAAGATAAAACCAAACAATTAGAAATCAATAATACTAAGCATATATTTATTAAAATCACATTTTTAAGATCAATATGTAAATTAGCCTTCCAATTCACACTGTAATCCGCTATTTTGTTTTATATATAAATACAATTGCATGTTCTGTGTATGTAGATCTTACCAACAGTATTAATAATGTAAAACAATTTTATTAATAATTGAGGTTTAAATAAAAATAAAATCCTGTAGAATGTGACGTAAATAACTAAGGGAATTGTTACTTGAATAGTAATATAGTTTCGGTTACAGACAGAAAAACACACAATCTCCATTATAATAAGATATTTCAAAGCGAAAAAAAAAAAAAAAAAGAAACGAGAGAAAAGATAAACAAAATAACACGCTAATGACTTTCCCTTCTATTATTTTTCAAATTTTAATTTTTAAATATCTTCCCAAATATAAATCAAATCTTCATTAGTTTTGTTCAAAAACCAAGCTCTGGTGATATTTAATGTGTATATATATTTACTTTGTCGTTAATCGTTTTATTTTTGAAGTTTCCTCCGGACATACACATACACACAACTGCCCTTTATATATGTATAGATTTCATTACATTAAAACTTAAATACCAGCACCCGGAGACTGCATATATTTGCTAGTTTAGATAATTCCAATATTGGTCGGGATTGGAACTTTTCATCCGCCCTCGTTTTATGCAATTTATTCCGGTCGATATCAATTACTAATTTAACTAATTCACTAATATGACAAGGTTATAAGTATGGAAAAAAGTAAGTAAATTCGGTATCAGCCAGACAGCGAGCGAGTCTATCCCCTATTCCCTAGCGCTAGACCAAGTAGATTGTTTTTGCGTCGGAGGTGGAGTGCCACACTTACCATCAGCTCCTTATTTTACCGCACATAGGGCCAGTTTAGCTCAGTCGGTAGAGCTTCTTCCTAGGGAACACAAGGTTCGTGGTTCAATACCGGCCCTCGCCAACTCAGCATATGAGTAGCAGGTTATCATAAAGTAAAAGAAAACATTTCTCTAAATGTTTTTTTAGATACGGCTTGATAATTAGTATTATTTGGATTATTCGGACTATTGTACTCATCTTCTTTGTTATCTGTACAACGTTTCAGCCGATGTGCTCTCCGGACTTCTTCAGGTATTTCTTGTCGGACTCGAGAACCTTCTTTTCGAACTCGGAAACCTTCTTTTCGAACTCGGAAACCTTCTTGTCCAATTGGACACATAGCCTAGTGGATAAAAGAGTTAGGTTTAAGACAGTTCTAAGTAACAGTTATCTCTAGACTGCAGGTTCAATCCTGGTCAGGGACCGCAGTAACATAGAACAATAATTTACACAGCTTAACACCTGTACCCCAGCAATGGCTAGCAGAATGAGAACAGGATACCCCCGTGGACTGAATAAAGGGTTAGGTTTAAAGTTCCGTGATTGCTCCCGATTACGACAAGAAAGTTCCCCGATTACGACAAGAAGGTTCCCGAGTCCGAAAAGAAGGTTCCCGAGTCCGACAAGAAATACCTGAAGAAGGCCGGAGGGCACATCGGCCGAAAACGTTGTACAGATGTAACAATGAAGATGAGGACAATAGTCCGAATAATCCAAATAATACAAAAAGAAAACATACAAAAATATTTTTTAAAAATGTACTTACTGAATCTTTTTGGCCGAAACGTTGTACAGATAACAATGAAGATGAGGACAATAGTCCGAATAATCCAAATAATACTTAAAGAAAACATATAAAATATTTCAAAAATTGTACTTACTGAATCTTTTCACCAGTCTTTCAAATACCAATGAATACAATGCGCATGAAAAAGAATACAAGGACATGGCTAATGATCCGAGACGAACGCCATCTTCATAGTTTTCATGTAGGACGCTGCCTTTTGGAGAGCTTGGATCGCCATTGTAAACCGCTTGTCCGACAAAGTCTGTGAAAAAAAGTGAGTAACAGACAAGAGACATCCAACAGAAAAGATTCGTGATACAAAGAATCAGAAGCGATCTTGGCATGTGGATAATCGATTGAAGATATGTTTTAAGAGTCACATCCGTTGAAATCTGGATTGTCTCACAGTCGCTGTGATTACCAAGTTCAGCATCAGAAACCTTCTTGAAATCCGGAATGGAACCGTTCTCCTTTTCGTATTTCGTCGAGCAGCCCAGCATTTCTGTTTCGGTAACTACATTACCGTTTTCACTCGGTGGCAATGAGGGTTCGACTGCGCCGTACGTCTGGACTGGTTGTTTCTCTCCGTCGCTTGAATCGCTGTCATTTTCAAATTTCTCATACTTCGCTTTACCGACTTTCTTCTTTTTCTTCTGATAGTCTTTCACATCAATATCTAGCTCGTCCAGCGGGGTCTCCTTAACGCTGGTCACTGTCGCCAAGATGCAAGGGATGAAAACGCAGAGGACCACCGTGAACACAAAGCGGACGTGACCCTCGAACGCCGAACCTAAAGTCTCAGCGTTCCACTTGATACTTCCCATGATGTAACCAACGCTGCCTCCAAGTCCCGCCATTACCGTGAATGTAATGATGCCTGTTTTGTGATCTTCAGGAATAGTCACATCAAGGAGATAGGAACGTGCTGGCGACTGACACGCATCACAGTTGAAATCGAGCATGATCACTCCGATGATTGTCAGTATAATACCTCGGAGTTGTAGCCGATGTTTCTCTGGCGGCGTCGGTGTGGACAGTTCATTAATATCGCTAGCACCATCCGACAATAACGTTGAACCATTTTGAATTCCTGCTACGTAGTCACTGGGTAACGTGTCCCCCATCAATATGCCAAACCATTCCCCGTTAGGGACCAGGATTAAACCAAAAACAATCCCAGCTGTCATTAGAAGAATAAACGGTCGTCTCCGACCGAGTTTTAGTCTACATCTGTCGCTCATGGAACCCAATAGGGGAACCATGAAAAAACCGAGCAAAGGACTCAAACACCACACCCATGTCATATATATGACGGGCACGCCTAGTTTGAGCAGGATTGGGCTAACGAACGCCGTTTCGGCTGCATAACAGAGTTCGATCCCACAAACTGCCGAAGTGATCTGGACCATCTCAAGGCGTGTTTTTTTCACTCGGACTTTTGTATAACCTGGAGGAAGCTTAGAGATATTGGCCAGATTGAGGCCGATATACTGGACATACGGGTTGTCCCTGACGCTCCTGAGAGCATGGAGGGTGGAGGCGAATAGGGCTCGAGACATGGTGGAAAGATGGAATCTGAAAGTAGAAGAAACATAGAGTCAAAATAATATAACAATTGTACATAGGAAACACTGAAATCAAAAAAATGTTATGCATATTAATAATCAAAACGATATGAGAAATGTTCAAGGTATTACATAATTCATTGTTGTGATGTTAGTCCCAACAGTAAAAAGAAGTCAAGTCGAGATGGGGTAAAATAAAACAAGTGTATTTACAATTAATGGTACATGTACGACTAGCTTGTCGTTAACGGGAACAGTCCTCCCTTTACACTCGGTGTCTCACTATTTATAGTGAGAACCGGTGCATGTTCTCCACTGTAGGAACGGCCGGTACAACATTCATGAGCAGTCATAATTTATGAACGTACCTGTAGTTTGAATCTTAAATAAAGTTCGTTAGAATTAAAAGCGGATGTGGGTAATTTTCCATACCCGTTTGGGATTATAATTGACATTTATATGATTCCAACTTCACCTTCCGGTAGAAACTACGCAATTGAACGCGTGTGAATAAGTTTTAATTAGATTTGACCTGGCTTTCAAGGAGCGTAGACATTGTTGTCAGCTTCAGGGGTCAATCTCTCCCCGCGGCGGAATCACGAGCTGGGGAAATAAAGCTTTATCCTTAAGAACACCAAGTCTTGTTCTATTAATTAAACCATTAAACAAAGAATGCACAACGAAGAAAACAAGAAAGAAAATCAACCCAACCGAAAGCCATGAAGAGAGATCCAACCAGAGAAAATGGCCGACGAGTTAGGATCAGTAGAAGCAGTAAGCCGAAGTGTAATCAAGTTAGAACTATCATCTCTAATTGTTGATATTTTTCTGTTATAAGGTGTGTGCCTGAAGTCTACTCTTATTTATAGACTCGGCGATAATCATGTGACCATATTCTTGGCCAATCACTGGCAGTACTCTGCTGCTGATATTGTTATTTATACCGGCTGTTCTGGTCATACCTACTCAAAACTACTTTGAACCTTCGTGGACGACGGAACATAGGATTATATCACAGGACCTTTGACACTACGTAGGATTCCAAAACTTAGGACTTATTCACTTACCAAAGGATTCTATAGCTCGGGACTTACTTACTTTAAGTCCTTTTCAACTGGCTAAGGATGGCGGTCAGAAACTTAACACTAATCTGTCTCTCTCTCTGTCTCTGTCTCTCTCTCTGTGTCTCTGTGTGTCTTTCTCTCTGTTTCTTTCTTTCTGTCTGTCTGTCTGTCTGTCCCCCCCTCCTCTCTCTCTCTCTCTCTCTCTCTCTCTGCCCCCGTGTCTGTGTCTCTGTCTTTGTGTGTCTTTCTCTCTATTTCTTTGAGTCTGTGTCTCTGTGTGTCTCTGTCTCTCCCTCTCTCTGTTTCTATCTCTATCTCTCTCTGTCTCTCTCTTTCTCTCTGTCTCTCTGTCTATCTGTCTCTATCTCTCTATGTGTCTCTGTGTGTGTGTCTCTCTCTCTCTCTGTTTCTTTCTTTCTGTCTGTCTGTCTGTCTCCCCCTCCTCTCTCTCTCTCTCTCTGCCTCTGTGTCTGTATCTCTGTCTCTGTTTGTGTGTCTCTCTCTGTCTGTCTGTCTATCTGTCTGTCTCTTTCTCTCTGTCTCTGTCTCTCTATTATATACCCGACGTATGATGCGCATATATATGAGTATACATCTCGTCAATCAAGGAACGAAAAGGAGTGAAAAAGAGAGGAAAGAAGCCACCACAGAAAAGAGAGCCAAAAGGAAGGAGAGACAACAGCAACTCCAGCAGGTATCACTGTTTGTTTTCAGTCACTGCACCAAAGATTGCCATTCAAAAATTGGTCTGTTCAGCCACTCCCGCAGTTGCAGATTTCAAAAAAATGGACACCACGCCATCGTCTTTAGTTGACGGAAAGAAGCCAACAACAACAAAGGATACTGTGTGCTGTTTTCAACAAATCCCCGAAGCAGCATCCCACAAAAGAACAAGTGTACGGCCACTTGCCTCCTATCACACAAACCACCTAGGTAACACGAACAAGACACGCTGGACACTGCTGGAGAAGCAAGGACTATCTCATAAGTAACTAGCGTTACCTGTTGGTATACCTCACTAAGATAATTTAATTATTACAATGTTTGACATGTTTACTTAAGAGTTATTGCGAAATAGTTCAATATATAAAAAGTGTAATAATCTTGATTTAGCTGTCTCGGACTCTTTTTTTGTTTTTCTTTCCTTCGTTTCATCTTTTCATTATGTTCTTTCTTTCTTTCTTTCTTTCTTTCTAATTATACTTTTTCTGTGGACCATGTCCTTTCTTTCTTTCTAATAAAAACGGAATGGTCCATTATTTATGGGTGACGACATAAGAAATAAGAATTCAGCGGCACCAGATAATCAGTATTTACATTTTTGCATTTCATCATGGACGTAATGTATTATTATTATTATTATTATTATTATTATTATTATTGTTCATTCCTTTTGAGTTTTTCACATCAGCGTGAGCTGATGGTATTTCACAGAAGTCTGAGTGGCAACAAGTCTCCTCATGTCTCCAGGACTCTGGCAGATTGCAACAGTGCAGTGTTCTGGATGGTCTCAACCCTTCCTCTGATTTCCAGATTTCCAATCTTTTTCCAATCCTTTTGGGACTGTTCCAAATGCACCAACTACAATTTGTATCACTTTGACTTTCATATTCTATAACTTTTTCAATACTCTGGCAAGGTCCAGGTATTTGTCCATTTTTTCGTTTTCCTTCAGCTTCACCTTGTGATCTGCTGGAACTGCAAAGTCCACCAGTTGACACGTTCTATTTTTTTTTTGTTAATCAGCACTAGGTCTAGTCTCCTGGCTGGGATAAGGTGATCCATCTTTATCTCAAAGTCCCAGAGAATTTTATGCATTCCATTCTCAGGAACAGATTCTGGTTTATGCATGTACCATTTTGTTGTATGGTCAAAGTTTAATTTTTTGCATAATTCCCAGTGGATCACCTTCCCAACCCAGTCGGGCTTAGTTTTATACTCCCGTTGTGCTAGTTTGCTACATTCGCATAGTACATGGTTTACAGTCTCATCTCTGTCACCACATAGTCTACATTCACTATTTTGTTGGGTCTTATCAATTTTTGCTTTTATTATTATCTCATTTTGGGTTTTCACATCAGTGTTAGCTGATGGTCTTCCACTGGAGTCTGAGTGACAGCAAGTCTCCTCAGGTCTCCAGGACTCTTCTGAGTATTCTGGCAGATTGTAGCAGTGCAGTGTTCTGAATGGTTTCAATCCTTCCTTTGATATCCAAACTTTCCAAACCCTTTTCTAATCCTTTTGGGACTGTTCCAAGTGCACCAACTACAATTGGTATAACTTTCACTTTCATATTCCATAACTTTTTCAGTTCTCTGGCAAGGTCCGGATATTTGTCCATTTTTTCATTTTCCTTTAGCTTCACTCTGTGATCTGCTGGAACTAAAAAAATCCACCAGTTGACAAGTTCTTTCTTTTTTGTTAATCAACACTAGGTCTGGTCTTCTTGCTGGTATAAGGTGATCCGTTTTTATTTCAAAGTCCCAGAGAATTTTATGTGTTTCGTTCTCAAGAACAGATTCTGGTTTATGCATGTACCATTTTGTTGTATGGTCAAAGTTTGATTTTTTGCATAATTCCCAGTGGATCACCTTCCCAACCCAGTCGTGTCTAGTTTTGTACTCCCGTTGTGCTAGTTTGTTACATTCGCATAGTACATGGCTTACAGTCTCATCTCTGTCACCGCATAGTCTACATTCACTATTTTGTTGGGTTTTATCAATTTTTGCTTTTATTATTATCTCATTTTGGGTTTTCACATCAGTGTTAGTTGATGATCTTTCATTGGAGTCTGAGTGACAGCAAGTGTCCTCAGGTCTCCAGGACTCTTCTGAGTATTCTGGCAGATTGCAGCAGTGCAGTGTTCTGAATGGTTTCAATTCTTCCTCTGATTTCCAAACTTTCCAAACCCTTTTTCAATCCTCTTGGGACCGTTCCAAGTGCACCAACTACAATTGCTATAACTTTTACTTTCATATTCCATAACTTTTTCAGTTCTCTGGCAAGGTCCGGATATTTGTCCATTTTTTCATTTTCCTTTAGCTTCACTCTGTGATCTGCTGGAACTAAAAAAATCCACCAGTTGACAAGTTCTTTCTTTTTTGTTAATCAACAGTAGGTCTGGTCTTCTTGCTGGGATAAGGTGATCCGTTTTTATTTCAAAGTCCCAGAGAATTTTATGTGTTTCGTTCTCAAGAACAGATTCTGGTTTATCCATATACCATTTTGTTGTATGGTCAAAATTAAATTTTTTGCATAATTCCCAGTGGATCACCTTCCCAACACAGTCGTGTCTAGTTTTGTACTCCCGTTGTGCTAGTTTGTTACTTCGCATGTACATGGCTTACGTCTCATCTCTGTCACCGGCATAGTCTACATTTACTATTTTGTTGGGTCTTATCAATTTTCGCTTTTATATAGTTTGTCCTTATGGCATTATTTGTGCAGCAATTATTAATGAATTCTGTTTCTCTTTTGATGTTTCCTTTTCTTAACCATGTCCAAGTCTTTCCATTTTCAACCTCTTCGATTCGTCGCTTGAAGTGTCCATATAATTGTTTTTCTTCCCATTTTTGTTTTCTAGTCTTTGGTTGTTTTTCTGTCACTTCTGCTATTGTTGACCGCCATAAGTAATTTGTCTTTGCTCTTCTTGTGCAATCCTCAAGTTGTTGGATAGTGGTTTCTACGCAGTCCTCTATGTTGGCAAGACAATTATTATTATTATTATATTATTATTATTATTATTATAGACAGGTGAGAGTTTTATTCGAACGGCACCAGATTAAAAAAAAAAAACTATCGACAACCGCCAGTTTGACGCCATATTTTGATTTCTGTCAAGAGAATTAGATTTGCATGACACCATTCAAATTTGTTGAACCGGAAGAAACTCTCACCGTTTGCCCGCTAGTTGAGGAAGAGTAAAGCGTTTGATGAAGTTTCCTTCCGGTTTGAAAGCGGTGAGGGGGCACAAGGCTGTGTTTGGAATTATATAGGCAGCTTAAAAACAAAAAAACAAAAAAAAAAAAAAAACGCTAACAGTCTAGCGCAGCTCAATATCCGTCCGCTAAAAAGCGAGCAAACACCGTGTTGACTTGTGCGACTTATGTACGAAGAGGAAACACATAAATCTCGCCTGGCGAGATTTAAAAACGAGAAAAATTGAGAAATTTCGAGATCTTGATATTGTAAGACTTGCAAGATTAATGATAAATAGTGTTGGTTTGTTGGTAGTTGGTTGGTGGTTGGTTGGATTTTACGGCATGTCAACACTTGGACATGTCACGTGGTGTAATGGTTAGCTAGAAGAACTGACAAGTATTAATTAGTAATAAGAAAAAAATTGTCGACTAGTGGATTTTTCCGTTCCAGTGGATAGAGGGGGAAATGAAAGAAAGCAAAAGATAGACAAATACTTGAATCTTGCCAGAAAGCTGAAAAGGTGTGTGGAACATGAAAGTGATGGTGAATACGAATTGTAGTTGATGCCCTTGAAATAGTCCGCTAAGGCCTAGAAAAGAGATTGGAGGAACTAGAGATCAGAGTAAGAATCGAAACAATTCAGACCACAGAACTGTTGAGATCAGTTACTTTGGTTTGGTTTGGATTTTTTTTATCACACCGTCAAAATCCGATTGTTTGTTAGAGGTTAGGGTTAGGGGTTAGTTTTATAATATAAAAAGCTCTAAAATCATCATTTGCGGACTATTGTGAATGGGTTCGATTTCTCATTGGGCGCCCCACGCTTCTGGTCTTTGTGCCTCATCTTAGCTAAACTTAGTAAATAACTCTGGAGGCGCGTGGGTGTAATGTTAGAGTCGTAGAAAATGGACTCGTCGACCCGAGTTCAAATCCTAGACCAGGCTGTTTGCATTTTACATAGCGTTAATACCCTTGGGAAAGTTATAAATCCAACTAATCTCCCTTATAGCTATGGGGAAATAGTAGGGCGGACTGGGCTCTTTAAGCTATGGCTAGGTAACCAGTCTAGGAGAAGGAAAGGTCTGAATTCAAACCTGTTAAACTCTGCTTAAGAAATTGACCTTGTGTCACTTCCTGCTCGGGCGGAGGGGTGTTAAATATGTATCAGCACTGGGGTTATTTTATGCCGGAAGACTTTTTGTTTTATCATATCTTGTTGGGTTTTAATTTTTTAAAAACTCATTTTAAAAAATCAAAACTCATTCTGTTTTTATCAATTTGACTCATAGATGAGACCTAACAGGCACTCCCAGTCCGAGTCAGAGTGGAACTGGGAATAATGTCAATGAAGGGGTACTCCACACTCCCCAAAGATTCTCTCTCTCTCTCTCTCTCTCTCACATTTTAAACACTCCTTCTATCTCTGTCTTTTCTGCCCATTCTCTCCCAGTCCTATCTCTCTCTCCCCTCTCAATCTCCCCTTTCTCTTTCACAATATCTCTATTTAAACACTCTTTCTATCTCTGTCTTTTCCTGCCCATTCTCTCCCAGTCCCATCTCTCTCTCCTTCTCTCTCCTCTCTCTCTCTCTCTTCTCTCTACTCTCTATCTCTCAATCTCTATTCCATCTATCTCTATACTTTAAACACCTCTTCTATCTCTGTCTTTTCTGTCCCATTCTCTCCCAGTCTCACCTCTCTCTCTCTCTTTTCTCTCTCTCCCTCCCTCTTTCTCTCTCTCTCTATCTATCTTTAATTTAACACTCCTATCTCTGTCTTTCTGCCCATTCTCTCCCAGTCCCATCTCTCTCTCTTTCTTTCTCTCTCTCTCTTTCTCTTTCTTTTTCTCGTCTCTGTCTCTGTCTCTGTCTCTCTCTATCTATATTTAAACCTATCCATCTATTTCTGTCTTTTCTGCCATTCTCTCCAGTCCCATCTCTCTATCTCTTTCTCTCTCTCTCCTCTCTCTCTCTCTCTATTTAAACACTCCTTCTATCTCTGTCTTTTCTGCCCATCTCCTCTCAGTCCAATCTCTCTCTCTGTCCTTCTTTCTCTCTCTCCCCCCCTCTCTCTCTATCTATCTAAATATCATCATATCTCTATATTTAAAAACACCTCTTCTATCTCTGTCTTTTCTGCCAATTCTCTCACAGTCCCACCGTTCTCTCTCTTTCTCTTCATCTTTTCTCTCCTCTCTCCTCTCTTAATATATATATATCTTTTTTTTTTTAAACACTCCATCTATCTCTGTCTTTCCTGCCCATTCTCTCTCGCCAGTCCCTCTCTCTCTCTCTCTCTCTTCTCTCTCTCTCTCTCTATCCCCCCTCTCTCTAAAATAACCCTTGTACGTCTGTCTTTCCACACATTCTCCAGAATCTCACCACTAGAAACAGTTTAAGCACCATACTCAGGACACTATAAATGACGAAGAAATGAGTCTTGTTCTTATTTCTTCTCCCTCTATCTC
>CM042171.1:71557098-71559598 GCA_023376005.1 Doryteuthis pealeii
ATCCGTTTTATATTTCAAAGTCCCAGAGAATTTTCTGCGTTTCGTTCAAAGAACATATTCTGGTTATATGCATATACCATTTTGTTGTGTGGTCAAAATTTAATTTTTTGCATAATTCCCAGTGGATCACCTTCCCAACCCAGTCGTGTCTAGTTTTGTATTCTCGTTGTGCTAGTTTGCACATTCGCAGAGTATATGTTTTACAGTTTCATCTCTATTACCGCCAAAGTCTACATTTATATTTTGTTGGGTCTTATCAATTTTCGGCTTTGATATAATTTGTCCTTATGGCATTATTTTGTGCAGATTATATATATTATTATTATTATTATTATATTATTATATTAATTATTATTATTAATCTCTCTTATGCAAATCTAATATTTTTTGTTCTTAGATCGTATCTATTTAAACTGCGGGAGCTATCAACAGCAAGGTAATTTTGTAAACTCTTGTTGCGGAATTTGATTCTCACAGAGTGTCCCAGTAATCTTAAACCAAGTTTTTAGATATCTACCAATATTGTTTATTGATTGAAAGGTACTATTCGCAGAGTTGTCCGCCTCGGCCCCCTGTCTTAAAAAACGCTACGCGTGATAGGTAAAAACAAACCCACCTATGAATGAAGTCCCTAGCTGAAGTGGTACCTGCTGTATATGAAAAAATAATTGTCGATTGAAGGCGTTTTTTATCGACAAATTATTTTTTTTAGTGGTTTGAAGGCGTTAAGAGTAAGCTATATTTTGAAAAACAGCGCTAAGGCGTTTTTTCCCAAAAGTTAATGCGAGAAGAGAGAGAGAGAGAGAGAGAGAGAGAGAGAGAGGAGAGAGAGAGAGAGAGAGAGAGAGAGAGAGAGAAGGTCAGGGATAGAATGTATGGGAAAGACATACGTAGAAGGGTTATTTAGAAGCGAGTGAGGAGTGAGTGTGTATGTGTTGTGTGTGTGTGAGATAGATAGAGAGAGAGAGAGAGAGAGAGAGAGAAGAGAGAGAGAGAAGAGAGAGAGGGGCGTCAGGGATAGAATGTATGGGAACACATACGTAGAAAAACGAAAGAGGGGGGAGAGAGAGAGAGAGAGAGAGGCGTCAGTAGAAAAGCAATATAGGAAAAATACATAATCCAAGAACCAAAAGATTAAAGACAAAATATCACAGTGTAAAAAACGAAGAGAAGAGAGAAAACAAGAAAAATCAAAACAAACTTAAACAAAAAAGAGAAAACACAGTAAAGAGAAGAAACAATAACAGAGAATATCAAAATATAAAAAAAAAAAGAAGAATAGAGAAAAAACACACATAAAAAAAAGCAAAAACAGGAGAGAAGCTTGGGAAGACATACGTAGAGAGAGAGAGAGAGAGAGAGAGAGAGAAAGAGAGAGAGAGAGAGAGAGAGAGAGAGAAGAGAGAGAGAGAGAGAGAGAGAGAGAGGAGAGGAGACAGGCAGACAGACAGACAGACAGAACATTCTCAGGATTGAACATTCGGTTAAGTAATATCCGAAAAAAATATTGTCGGTTACATATAAAATAATTATGAGCATTGCAATCTGAACCAACATGAACAAACTATTGATGAATAAATAATGGACACATTTCTACCGACAACCAAAATTGAACGAGAGCGTGAATCTGTTTATCTGATTAAAAGTTTTAGTCTCCGTTCCAGAAATGCTTGACATTATAACCTACAAACAAGATTGTTCCAGATTGCGTTTCAAGCAGAAGAATCATGGCTGTCGGCTTATTGAAGAAACGATTGAACGAGAATGAACGAGAATTCAGTTCCGAATTGACAAGATGAGTTAAATCTCTACGTTGTTTGTCGTGAATAAGAATATACACTACAAATCGCGAAGGCTTTTGCTTTTACCAATTTCAAACTCAAAGTTTGATCTCAGTATCGCATTTTAGTCTCTCTATAATTTTCCATTTGGTGGTATATATATATATATATTATGCTTAATTGGAGTCGTACCTAATTTTGAAAATTAATCAATTAATAATGAATTAGGCGGGAATACCTATTAAAATGTATGGCTAAACAAATGAGAAAAAATCATGATTTTTCTCGATTTTTTTAGCCATACATTTTAATAGGTATTCCCGCCTAATTCATTATTAATTGATTAATTTTCAAAATTAGGTACGACTCCAATTAAGCACTTTATTTCTCCAAAAAATTATCGGCAAAAAGCCATTCTAAACAACCCTTGTTTATATATATAATATTTATTTTTTGAAGGATATGGGCTTAATTGAAGTCATACCTAATTTTGAAAATTAATTAGTTAATAATAAATGAATTTAGGCGGGCATATATGTTCAAATGTAAGGCTAAACAAATCGAGAAAATGTCAATCCCTGAATGTACATTTCGATCTATTAGGTCTCACCAGCAATGGCCAGCTGGTGTAGTGGTTAGAATCTCCGGCTGTCAGCTTGGCAGTCGAGGTTTCGAGTCACACACAGAGCAGTCTCCCATGTCTATAACCTTGCTGATGA
>CM042171.1:71564598-71624598 GCA_023376005.1 Doryteuthis pealeii
ACAGACACAAACACACAAACATACACAGACACAAGCACACAAACATACACACACACACACAAACACACAAACACACACACTCACACACACACAAACACACACACTCACACACACACAAACACAGACACAAGCACACAAACATAGACACACAAACACAGACACAAACACACAAACACACACAGACAAACACACACACAAACACACACACACACACAAACACAAACACACACACACACAGACACAACACACACACACACACACACACACACACACACACACACACACACAACAAACAGGGTTTGGAAAGTTTGGAAATCAGCGGAAGGATTGAAAACCATTCAGAACAATCTGCCAGAATACCCAGAAGAGTCCTGGAGACCTGAGGAGACTTGCTGTCCCTCAGACTCCAATGAAAGACCATCAGCTAATGCTGATGTGAAAACTCAAAAGGAGTAAAATAATAATAATAATAATAATAATAATATAATAATATTAATAATAATAATAATAATAATAATAATAAAGCGAATACAACAAACTAGCACAAAGAGAGTACAAGACTAGGCCCGACTCAGTGGGGTAAAGTGGTTCATTGGGAACTGTGCAAGAAATACAATTTTCACCATACAACTAAATGGTATATGCACAAGCTTGAACCTATCCTGGAGAATGAAACTCATAAAATTCTCTGGGACTTCGAGCTACAAACGGATCACCTAATCCCGGTGACCGGACCTAGTATGATCAAGACAAGAAGAAGAGAACCTGTCATCTCGTGGATTTTGCCGTCCCGGTCGACCATCGAGTGAAAATGAAAGAAAGCGAAAAGTTAGACAAATACTTGGACCTTGCCAGAGAACTGAGGGAACTTTGGAACATGAAGGTCGTAGTAATTGTAATTGGTGCCCTTGGAACAATCCCCAAATCTCTGGAAAATAATTTGGGAGAATTTGAAATCAGAGGAAGAATCGAGACCATCCAAACTACAGCACTGTTGGGATCGGCTAGAATACTCAAAAGAGTCCTGCAGAACTGAGAAGACTTATTGTCACTTAGCCTCCAGTGAACCATCAACTACGTGAGGTCTGAAAATATAATGATAATAATAATAATAATGACAATGATAATAATCCGAATCTGTTCTTGAGAATGAAACGCATAAAATTCTCTGCGACTTTGAGTTAAAAACGGATCAGCTTATTCCAGCCAGGAGACCAGACCTTGTATTGATTGACAAAAAAAAAAAAAAAAAAAAAGAAAAAGAAAAAAGAGAACTTGTCAACTGGTAGACTGCAGTTCCGGCAGATCACAGGGTGAAGACTAAGGAAGACGAAAAATAGACAAATACCTGGACCTTGCCAGAGAATTGAAAAAGCTGTGGAATATGAGGGTCAAAGTGATACCAATTGTAATTGGTTCACTTGGGACAGTCCCAAAAAGCTTGGAAAAAACGACTGGAAGAACTGGAAATCAGAGACAGAATTGAGACCATCCAGACCACTGCATAGCTGCAATCGGCTAGAATACTCAGAAGAGCCCTGGAGATCTTAGGAGACTTGTTGTCACTTTGACTCCAGCGAAAGACCATCAGCTAACGCTGGTGTGAAAAACTCACAGGAGTGAACATAACAGCTAAATACAAAGAACTGTATTTCAAAGATTAGATTCTAAGTGGGTGGTTTTAGCTTGCGGTGGACAAAAGTATTTAATATATCTAGTTGTACCTCTTTAAAACTTTTACAACGACCTTTGTCCTCTTGTTAGAAGATATGACTCAAGTGTTAGGGAAATACTTCAGCCATTGACTGAGAGAAAAGAGACGAACGAATATGTGAAAGTGTTTCACCCGTAGGGAAAAAAGAATAGAATTTACAGACTCGTAGGTTTCATGCTATGATATTAGTCACAAGAAATCACTGTAGTCAGAGACAACACTATATTATCGTAAAACGAAACAAAATCATGCGCTAGCCTCATGCGAGCATCCATTTCCTTTCGCGTCTTCATTGAGGACACTTATTTTGTATATAAATCGTACATGCAAATTGAATTATTTACCCAACCCGTTTACCACGTAGGATTTGACACAAGTATGGGGCATCCAGTGAGGATCGAAGTCGCTTTTATATTTGGGGATCAAAACGAAGCTTTTTGCAATAAAACAATATAATTTCTCCTTACTATAATTGTATCGTATGGCGGAATATATATAATATATATATATATTATATATATATATATATATATATATATATATATATATATATATATATGTAGAAAGTTTTGTAGAAAAAACAACAAGATGTTAAAAATTTTGCTGACAGAAATCTGTTTCGACATTATGAATATGTCTTTATCAAAGCAACATTGTAAGTGGAAAAACGAAATAAATATATCATTAATTACGAGGCACAGAACGTTCTCAATCAGTACCGGAATTTTCAATATTTTTTTAAAAATACGTAGTTATTGTTAAAAATAAAATAAATTTTATTTTTAAAAATTATAAGCATTTTTATCATAAAAAAGCTCAAAAGAGTTCGCAGTAAAAGTGCATATGAGTATCAAAAAGTTTAGGAAAATGTTCCGGTTACAAATGAAAGTTTAAAAAATATAACAAGTCCAACAACAGGAATCTGCAATGATGATAAACTCGCAGAGTCGGGATCCTTATTACATCCGAAATTTGAGCCTCCGGTGATATAATTTAAATAATTCCAATTTTGTTTTTTCTGTGGACAGTATGAAAGGTAAAATGGATATTGAATCCGACAATATGTGTAGAAAGTTTTGTAGAAAAAACAACAAGATGTTAAAAGTTTTGCTGACAAATCGTTTTTCCGCTTACAATGTTGCTTTGATAAAGACATCTTATTATAATGGAGATTGAGTGTTTTTCTGTCTGTAACCGAAACTATATTACTAATCGAGTCACAATTAACATAGTTATTTACATCACATTCTCCATGATTTTATTTAAATTTAAACCTCAATTATTGATAAAATTGCTTCACCTTTTTATTAGTGCTGTCCATATCTACATACTAATAACATGCAATTGTATTTATATATACAAAAAATAGCGGTTTACAGTGTGAACGGGAAGGCTAATTTGCATATTGATATTAAAAATGTGATTTTATTAAATATGTGCTTAGTATTATTGATTTCTAACTGTTTGGTTTTATTTTAATGAATATAAGCAAAACTCTCTCCAACGAATCTTAAATGAAATCCATTAACAAGAAAAAATAACTGTCATTTTATTCTTTATTTCCTAATTTAACTAAATAGTTAAATAAGTAAAATTCAGCAATGAAAGACGGGAGTGATAGAAGAGTAAGTTTATTTTCTATTTTTCTATTATACCCCCACTCTGTTTCAAATCTTTTTATCTGCCTTCTTATTGGACTTTCTAATTTAATATGGTATTTCATTACATTAAAACTTAAATACTTGCACCCGGAGGGTGCATATATTTGCTAGTATTCATAATGTCGAAACAGATTTCTGTCAGCAAAACTTTTAACATCTTGTTGTTTTTTCTACAAAACTTTCTACACATATTGTCGGATTCAATATCCATTTTACCTTTCATATATATATATATATATATATATATATATATAATATATATATATATGAGGTAAAGTAAAAGGATAGTGAACAAAAAATTATATATATATATATATATAATTTTTTGTTCACTATCTTTTTACTTTACCTCATACTGTCGGATTTTACTCTAACCCCCCTATCTTCATATATATATATATATATATATATATATATATATATATATATACTAGCAAGAATATGCGCCCTCTGGCCGTAAGTATTTAAATTTTAATGTAATGAAATATATTGTATTAGAAAGACTAACGAAATTAGATAAGAACGCATATAAAAAGATTACATTTATTTTAATTATATTTTAATTAGTTTCTATATGAAATAATTGATAAGATTGATTTTAATGGAGAATAAAACAAGGATATTAGAGATCAATAACAGTAATTATTTATTAAACCGGTTTTGTTAAAACCAGTATGCAAAGTATTATTTATTAAACCCAAATGTTTTAATGAGTTCCTATAATGTTGGCTATTTCTGTTACATAATTCATAGGCAGCTTATGAATTATGTACGTACCTGTAGTAAGAATATTTTGAATATTCTATATTTGCAGCCAACAGAGCAGATTGAATTGGAGGCTCTTGTGAGATATGGATGCTCATTAAATAAATAATGATAATAAAAGAGATTTGGTGATTGTGTTACATAATTCATAGGCAGCTTATGAATTATGTACGTACCTGTAATAAGAATATTTGAATCAAGAGTTCATTAGATTTAAAATCAGAGGAAGTTAACTGGGGAATTTCCATAACCGTTTGGGTTATGAATGATTGAGGGTGACCCTGTTTTGATCCTTCTAGAAGGTGCCATTACAGGCGTGAGAATTAGTTTTAAATAAATAATAATAAAAAAAGAGACTTGATTGTTGTGTTACATAATTCATAGGCAGCTTATGAATTATGTACGTACCTGTAGTAAGAACATTTGGATCAGGGTCCGTTAAATTCAGAATAGTGCGGTTCTGTGGAAAGTTACCTCGGCGGTTATTGACGGGTAATAACCCTTTTGCTTGACCCCTTGGAAAGTGCGTCATTAGAGGCGTGGGATAATTAGTTTTAGTTTGAGTCAGATGCGACCAGTGATTCAGGGCGATCGGACTCAAAATTCGCTCGCTCTAAGAGTCATTCTCGATCCGCTACAGAAGATGGGCTGGGTTGTTTAATAAAGCTTTATAAGAAAAAAACAACCAAGTTTTGTTTGTTAAGTTATTAAAACAAGAAATAATTAGCCCGAAGAAATGAGCCCAAAGAAGTAGCCCGAGAAATAAGACTGAAGAAGATGGCGACCGAGTTATCAGGAACCAGTAAGCAGAGAGTAACAAGTAAGAGCCCTTATCCCATCTACTACTCTGTCTGTCTGTCTTTCTCTCTCTCTTTCTCTCTCTCACACATTATATACCAGAGATGTATGTGAATATACGGTTTCTCGATTTGCTAAAATTTTGCACTTTCATTGATTTAATCAATTGTTATAGTAAGACAACCTTTCAGATTTCGTACTTCTAAGACTAACAGTCAGGAAAATGAAACCTTATCTTGAATTAAAACTGAGAGTTTTCCTTTCAATGAATTTGTAATATTGAGTCTTAGTAGCCTTGATTTGTAAATCGAAACCTCTCAGTTGCAAGTCTATTGTACTAAGCGGGTTTGTTATAAAATAAGATCGTGTAATACATTTCTGTTGCATGAATCTTATTTGATAGTCAGCTTTTGAGTCTCAAAGATTTTTTTTATAGCAAAAGCAAGAAAAAACAAAACAAAACAAAACAAAAAATAAAACCAGAAACAAAAGAAAAAAAAGTACCCCCCCCCAAAAAAAAACAACCAAAATACAAAAAGAAAAATTGAGAACAAAATTTGAAAAAAAAAAGAAGCTTTTTTAAATAAAAATGTTGCCAGAATGTATTGATATTGAGGGTGAGCAAATGGAGGTCGAATTATTTAGACAAATGTTTTTTAATGGCCAATTTTGCTGCTGATAACGAATCCAACGTTTTTTTTTGTGAGGGGGGATATGATGTCATTTTAGGTTGGTTCCGTGACGATTTTCAAAATGGCGACTGGAAACAATTATTATTTTTTAAAAAGTAAACTAACAATTTTAGGAGTTAAAGTGGTGTAATATGTCTAATTATATCTTCTATTAATAATGGTGATTCGCTTCCGGTTTTTATCTGTAACAAAAACTACGTCACTGCTTACGTCACATTACCCAAAATCGTCATAAAAATCGAATAAATACATTCAAAATTTGAACATGCAACATTAGACAGTCCTCATATGTTTTTTAAAACAAGTTTTAATAAATACATGACTGGTATTATATATGTATATATAGTTTGTTTTATTTTAATACATACTTAAAGTTTACATTTCAAATTGTTTTATTTTTTAATCCTTTAATGTATTTGATGATTTTACTTACTTAGGGTACAAACTCGCTGACATTGAATTTTTTACTCCCACCTCTCAGGCAATATGTTTCAAAAATCTATTTTTATATCGCCCGGAGGGTGTTTTTTATTTTGTACTAGTTTAGTTAAAGTAGGAAGAAAAGAATAAAATTACACTAATTTAGTGGCATTATTGCTACTAACAAATATATGCACCCTCCGGGCGCAAGTATCTTTTAATGTAATAAAATATTATATTAAATTAGAAATGCTAATGAAACTAAATAAGAATGCAGATAAAAAGATTTGAAACAGAAGGGGGCTAAAATCAAAATATAGAACAACTGAAACTTACTCTTCCATCACTCACGGAGGGCGTTTTTTTATTTTGCTAGTGTATATAAGCAAGAAAAACAAAACAAAACAAAAATAAAACCAAAAACAAAAGAAAAAAAAAAGAAACAAAAACAAAAAACAAAAATTGAGAACTAAATAAAAAAAATGCTTTTTTGAATAAAAAAGTTGCCAGAATGTACTAATATGAAACATAGTTTTATTCTTACTTCTATCGTGTGTCTTTGTCTACGTAAATTCTTCAAATTTCTATCAGCTGTTTGCTTCTCGTATGTGAATTCTTTTTTTGAATCGAGGGTCTCTTCTTCGTATAGCCTGGGTCTCTCCCCCCCCACTCTCTCTCTCTCTCTCTGTGATTTCTACTTCAGATCAATATGAACGTTCAGCATAAAGGTTCATATTGATATATTTCTCGGTAAATTTTTCTTCGTACGAGCGGGGAAGCAGGGACGGAATATGTCTTCCCAGAATCACAGGCGGAAACAGACAGTCCCCGTTGAACTTATGCCTTTGCTACTCTTAGATATACAAAAAATTAATTGTAATTGTATCTAACTATCTATTTATCTATCTATATCTATATCTATGACTATAACTATAACTATGTATGGTATATATATTTACCAGACTAAGTAAAGCTTTATATAAGATACTTACCCCCCCCCCGATGCTGGTCACACATCAAATACACACTCTTGGACGACGCGAATAGGATTGCCGGGATATTTACCAATACTCACGAAGGACTTATATGATTACCAGTAACCGAGGACATTTTTGTAACCAAAGGACTCACATTGTCAACGGACCTTTTATCAAGGATTCCACCAGATTTTGCTATAAGGCCAAGCAATGACCCTTAAAAACTTAACATTAGCAGAAAGTTTTAGTGGGATGTGTGCAACTGAAGTTTGCTTTTCAAGATATCATCAATGTTCGGTTTGGAATTGCTACAATCAAGAGAATTGTTTTCACATGTTTATCATTCAATTGGACACATAGCCTAGTGGATAAAGGAGTTAGGTGGCCCCATTAAGGGAGTCTTACCCCTCTGCAGAGGTGCAGTCGGTGCATTCTAACGCCCAGCCGACATGACGGATATGACTCAGGATGCAAATGTCCAGTGCGCAATTGTCCATCCACCATATATATTTATTTAGTTTTATTTGCATAGACCAGGCGGTGGCTGAGGGTCTACATGTCCTGGGAATGACGTTAAACTCTATCTGATGGTGAGGTTCCAGTTCTGGAGGTTTGGGGAATGTGGAGCACCCCTTCATCACCATTGCTCCCTGGTCCACTCTGACCCAGAGTAGTAGTACCTGTTAGGGTCCCATCTATGGGTTAAATAGAAAAATGTATTTATAAAAAAATTGTATTATCCATTAAGAATTGATTTATTTCAAAACTTTATTGGCATTAAATGACCCACTGTGGTTGATATGCCGTAAAAAAAAAACCCCCAAAAAAACCATAGACCAGGGATCACCAAACTTCACAATAGGCCGGATAATTGAAAAAATAACAAGCGCGGGCCACATTATTATTGTGTTTAATACTTGCTAGCCAGAACGAAAGCTATGAGAAATGTAAAACGAAATTCATCTTTCCATGTTAAATTCATAGATTAGTGGCGTAAGATACACAAAAACAAATTCAACCAACATATTTATTTTCAAATTATTATCAAGTAACGCAATATTAGTAGAAAGGTTTAGTGAGATTTGTGAAACTGAAGTTTGCTTTTCAAGATATCGTCAATATTCGGTTTGGAATTGTTACAATCAAGAGAATTGTTTTCACATGTTTATCAGTCAATTTCGTTCGTTTTAACAAACAAATTCGTTTCGTTTCATTTTGTTTTAGCAACACGCGGGCCGTAGTTCGGTGACCTCGACTCGAATGGAACACACGGTATTTAAAAGAAGATCGTGTGTGTTTAAGTAAGTTGAAAGCAACGGTTGATAAATTAAATGAAAACTGTTTTGTCAAGTCTCCATTTTATTTTCCTGTTCATTAAGCTTCTTTGTGTTTTTTTCCGGAAATGCTTAAATAATCTATTTGTTCGGGTCATAACAAATAAGACAGGACAAAAACTGACACACATTCCAATATCTTAGTCAGTAAATGATAAAATAATATTTGAATAATAACTGAATGTCTGTATGCTACTGTAACCCAACAAAAACTTCCAACCATAGAGAGATCTTTAATAGAGCAATATATTACAATGCTCTCAAATGTAAAAAATGAAGCAATTCCCAGTCAAATTTGCGGCAGAATGATTATTTTGTGGGGTCTGGATCGCGCTGAACGTCACTTTTTACTAACCTAACGGAGATAAATATAAAATGCTTATTAGATGGCTCCCGATTACGACAAGGAGGTTCTCGGGTTCGAAAAGAAGATTCCCGAGTTCGAAAAGAAGATTCCCGAGTTCGAAAAGAAGGTTCCCGAGTTCGAAAAGAAGATTCCCGAGTTCGAAAAGAAAATTCCCGAGTTCGAAAAGAAGATTCCCGAGTTCGAGAAGTTTCCAGAGTCTGACAATAGATACCTGATGAAGGCCGGAGCGCACATCGGCCGAAACATTGTACAGATAACAATAAAGATGAGACAATAATCCGAATAATCCAAATAATATTAATTATCAAGCCTCATCTAAAAAAATTCAGGGAAATAATTAGAATTCTTCACACATTCTGCTTGGGCGACAGCTCATACTCCATATCAACCACCTCAGGCTAAGTGGCTTCACGCTTTCTTGGACAATACGCCAATGCCTCTAGTAGATGGACGGATGCCAAGTTCGAAAGTGAACCTAGTAACGTGACTAGGGTTCGAACTCGTTTACTATAATGTCGCAGTCAAGCGCGACATGATGATGGTGATGCGCCACCTGGCGGCAACTACTTAAGTTTTAAGGTATTAGAATATTCCATTAAACTAACAAGACCTGTGGATATATCACAGTAGATAATTAATTATTACAACGTTTGATATGATTTATTTAGAGCTATTGCTATTGTTCAATATGTAGAATCGTCGGGGTGGCCTAAAGTCGGTATCAGCCAATCAGCGAGGGAGTCTATCCCCTTTTCACTAGCGCTAGACCAAGGAGATCGTTTTTGCATCTAAAGTGGGGCGCCACACCTACCATCAGCTCCTTACTTTACCGCACAGATCCCTGTGCTACTCATACACTGAGTTGGCGAGGGCCGGTTTCAAACTAGGAATCTTGTGATTTGTAGCCGAATGCTCTACCGACTGAGCTAACCCGGCCCTCTCTTACTTTTTTCTTTCTTTCTTTTCATCTTTTCATTATGTTCAATTAAAGCATATTAGCGTTATCGCTTCCAAACGCTCATCCCCTTTCTCTATATTTTCCCTAATCTATTTCTTTCTTTCATTCTTTCTTATTCTATTTTTCTGTGTAGCATGTCTTTTTTTCTTCCCTTTCTTTCTTTATAATCAAAACGGAATGGTCCATTATTTAGCTGTGTTGACAACACTCATAAGAAATATGAATTCGGCAGATAAGCAACACCAGATAATCAGATTTTACATTTTTGCATTTCATATTGGACGATTTGGACTGTCTCATTATTTAGCTGGGGTGACTACACTCATAAGAAATAATAATTCGCCACTAAAGCGACACCAGGTAATCAGAATTTACTTTTTTTTTGCATCTCATCTTGGACAATTCGGACGGTCTCATTTTTAACGAGAGGGTGTTTGTTAGCAATGACACAACTATGGTTTGGAAGAAAATATTTTCACTTAAAGGGTGGGGGGCACCCTTCAAGTGAAAAGTGATAATTGAAAAAATGTCGAGCGCGGGCCCACATTATTATTGTGTTCAATACTTGCAAGCCAGAATGAAAGCTCTGAGAAAAAGATGTAAAACAAAATTTATCTTTCCATGTTATATTCATGGATGAGTGGTGTAAGATGCACAAAAACAAATTTAACCAAAATATTTATTTTCAAAAACATTATCAAAGAACACAAGGTTTAGTGAGAAAGGTTTAGTGAGATTTGTGAAACTGAAGTTTGCTTTTCAAGATATCGTCAATGTTTGGTTTGGAATTGCTACATCCAATCAAGAGAATTACTTTCAAATGTTAGCAATGACACAACTTTGGTTTGGAAGAAAATATTTTCACTTGAAGGGTGGGGACACCCTTCAAGTGGTTGCATTGCTAAGTCAACGTTTGCTCATTTGAATAAAATTCCATGATTTTTAAAAATCTAGAAAAACTCAGTATCTACCTTTACTCAACATGAAATATTTTAATTAAATATTTATCTAAACTATTTTTTAAAAAAGTAAGTTTAATAATCATTTTAAATCAGACATATTTTCCGAATTTTTATATATTCAATTTTTATTTTTTTTTACTATCGATTGTTCTCATGCAAATAAAAAAAGAGTGGGGGTTGCTTTAAGGGCAATAGGGTTGGGGCAATCATATAGCTGCTAGGGCTTGACGTGACCAGCCTATTGATCGGGGGGGGGGGGCTCTCCGACCGACCGTCTAGCCCAAGTAAGTTTTCAACGGTTGCAACAATTCTAACGGTATTGGTTTGGTTTGGTTTACAGCATATCAACCTCGGTGGGTTATTTAATGCTGATAAAATTTTGAAATAAATTAATTCATAATGGATATTTTGTTTTTTATAAACACATATTACTATTTGACACATAGATGGGACCCTAACAGGTACTACCACTCTGGGTCAGAGTGGACCAGGGAACAATGTTGATGAAGGGGTGCTCCACATTCCCCAAACCTCCAGAACTGGGACCCCACCATCAGATAGAGACTAACGTCATTCCAGGATAGGAAGACCATCAGTCACCGCTTTCTAGCACATACATGACAAAAAGGGTTGGGGCAATCATATAGGTGCTAGGGTTGACGTAACCAGCCTATTGATCGAGGGAGGGGGCTCTCCGATTGACCGTCTAGCCCAAGTAAGTTTTCAACGGTAATATTGCTTTTTTTTTCTTTTCATCTTCTATTATGATATTTTTTTTTACCTTTTCATTAAACTGACTGGACAAAATGATAGAAATACAAAATTGTTGAAATTTCCTCATATACTTTTATACCAAAAAAGTAAACTTCCAAATCAAACTGACAAAACGTGAGGATTCTAAATTTAATTCTAAATAATAATGTAAACAATGTTAGATTTATTATACACAGGGATTACATATTAATACGATTAATTATTAAATTAAATATTAAATTAAATATCATTTAATATGACACTATTAATATGATTGTAAATAATAATCTTCAGATTTTTCTTAAAAAAGATTGTGCTAGTTTTATTTGTGAAAAATGATAACGGTTGGAAGATTAAGGAACAAGAGTATTAATTTATAAATAATTATTTATAACCAGTTCAAGTGGCTAATTCACCTGACACTTCA
Organism: Doryteuthis pealeii; assembly: GCA_023376005.1. Lineage (NCBI taxonomy): Eukaryota > Metazoa > Mollusca > Cephalopoda > Myopsida > Loliginidae > Doryteuthis > Doryteuthis pealeii. The sequence continues at coordinate 71,576,427 of CM042171.1, forward strand.
GTTTAAGATATTCTTGTTAGAATCGGTTTCGTGTTGAATGTTTAAACTAAAATACTAAAACATTTAAAAACTCGTTTCAAACTAATTTTAAAGCCATTAACATTCAGAGTGAATGATAATTATTTCTTTTACGACACATTTTTCCATTTATCAAAGATTTCGTTTTAGAAAAGATTTTGTTGAATCGAATCAGCTCATAAAAATTGGGAAAATCGAAAATTTTTGTACTTTTTGACACACCATGTATTTTGCCCCCCCCCAAAAAAAAAACCCAAAACCAAAAACGTTCTATTCATTCTTCATTTCTATCTTGGTAAATACAGCTTTAAAGTTGGTACTTTTTTGACACACCTTGTATTCTAAGAAAGATAACGTTATGTTCATTCTTCATTTCTATCTTAAATACAGCTTTAAACTTGGTACTTTTTTGACACACCTTGTATTCTAAAAAAGATAACGTTCTGTTCATTCTTCATTTCTATCTTGGTAAATACAGCTTTAAACTTGGTACTTTTTTGACACACCTTGTATTCTAAAAAAGATAACGTTCTATTCATTCTTCATTTCTATCTTGATAAATACAGCTTTAAACTTGGTACTTTTTGACTCACCTTGTATTCTGAAATTAAATACGTGAAGGATAACTTTCAAGTTATTTTATTACATACAAGGTGTGTCAAAAAGTACAGATTTTAAAGCTGTATTTACCAAGATAGAACTGAACAATGAATTGAACGTTAATTTTTCGGAATACAAGGTGTGTCGAAAGAAACTCAATATTTTTTTCACATTTGTATAACCGTATCGACAAGGCCTCGAATTTTCTGCAAAAGTTTGTTTTCTGAGTATGACATTAAACTGCATCTGGTGGTGAGACTACAGTTCTGCATTTCTTGGGAGTGTGGAGCACAACTTCATTTCAACTAAAATAAAACAGTTAACGGCAAAGTAAATATATATACACATTAAATATCACCAGGGCTTCGTTTTTGAGCAAAAATAATAGACATTTGAATTATATTCGTGGAGATAATTAAAAAATAAAATTTAAATGATAACACCATGGATTTTTTTCATTTAATATTTGAGAAAGTAGACATTAACATTTCTTTTCAGAGTAGCTGGATCAATGCAAGGTCTTCTTTTTTTTACCTAGGGATTTAAATGGGGCATCCCACGAGGAGATCAACGGGAGTAATTTAAAAAAATCCCACTCTACCCAGGCGACGCCGGGTAGCCGCTGCTAGTATTAACATAAATATCTGCTGTTTCTAAGTGGTTACTCCTCTAAATAATGAATAGGTTCATTGGGGCTTAATTTCACTGAACTGCTGATTTAGGCGTAACTTCACCGTAAACAGGTGAAAGCCTACTTGGCAAATTGATTGCAGTGCCTATCAGAGTAAGAAAGGTTTTCATTGATCAAGGATGCAAGTTCAAATCTTGGCGAAGGATTATTTATTTCCAACTCATACTTATTACTTAAGACTGAGAAATACGATTTAAAAAAATTACAAGAAATTCGAAACTTATTTTTACTTGTGCAATATGCTGAAATTTGTTGTTCGGACAACAAAGCCGGATCAGATGATGCCTCTAGAGTCATAAGAGTTATATATTATCATAAATGTTCACGGTAATAACCTACTCGAGTTTCACCATAAGGATCTTCAGGGTTAAATCCACTGGATTAATCAAGATATTGATTAATTGCAGCCGATTTCACGTGTGTGTGTGTTTTCGCGATACACGGTTGATTATAGGTCCGCGGTCGAAGAAAGCTGGTTTTAAATTCAAAAATTCGAAAGAGCGGAAGTTGCATTTTTTCAAAGGATCAAAATATAAACATTGTTAGAAATCCGCTTTGTGCTATTGTTTTAAAGGTTTACGACAATGACGAGGATATATATCACTACCTTAATCTATTCGGACCATAATACAAATCTGTAAACTATGGGCCATAAACTGTTTCATTCAATACAACGGTACGTTTTATAGACAAAAATTCAGCCTACCCATGAGCTCGCCTCTCATCGGTGTATTTGCATGCTTTTTCTAGAATTCCTAGAATCAGAGCCCTTCAAATACATTTTGCCAGCAGACTCTAGTTATTTCCGATATATTGACGAAGTTTTATTTATATATCCGCGAAACAATAACTTAGCAAAAATAGTAGATCATTTAAACAAAACTGAACCTACTATAGACTTCACGTACGAGTTAGAATGCTATAACACCTTACCTTTCTTAGATATACTATTGAATAATAATAACAATCGATTAGAATTTAAAGTTTACCACAAAATCCCGAATAAAAATGACCATACTCATTTCTATTCACATCAAAATAAAAAGTGGTTTAGTCATTGGTCTCTATCTAAGAGCTCTTTGGATCTGCAACAAAAAGATTCTAGATGAAGAATTCGAATACAGATACACCTTTCACACAATTACAATATCCAAAACATTTCATATATATATATATATATATATATATATATATATATATATATATATATATAATAAGACCATTGAAATGGTAAAATACACTCCCATGTGTGTATACATATATACACATTCTACTAGCTTTAATCAAAATAAATAACTTTATACATACATTATTAAAACCACATTTAATCACTACGGACACTTTAATAATATAGACAATCCTCATCATTGTCGTAAACCTTTAAAACAATAGCACAAAGCGGATTTATAACAATGTTTATATTTTGATCCTTTGAAAAAATGCAACTTCCGCTCTTTCGAATTTTTGAATTTAAAACCAGCGTTCTTCGACCGCGGACCTATAATCAACAATTTATCGCGAAAAACACACACGTGAAATCCACTGCAATTAATCAATATCTTGATTAATCCAGTGGATTTAACCCTGAAGATCCTTATGGTGAAACTCGAGTAGGTTATTACCGTGTACCTTTATGATAATATATATATATCATTATATATGTCATATATATATATATATGTCATTTTTATATTGAAGTTGGGCGTTATTATGAAGCATTTAAAAATACATGAGGGAACTCGATATTATGGAGTACTGGATTCACTTATTTAAAAAAAAAAATTATTATAATAAATTTTCGGGATCGTTAGATTCCCTTCTTCAGATGAATGTCGCTCCTGTTGAACGGATCCTTTGTCTTTGTTGTTATTGACAGCTGCAGCGTCTGTAAAATATTTGTAATAACGAAGTATTCCGATATCGGCGTTTAGTCCCCTCACGTAAGTTCGTAGTTTTAAAATCCATTTGGCTTCTGCTTGTTTTCGAGATTGTGTTGTTGGAAATGCGTGGTCTATTGAAATACATTTGAGGTGTGTAAGGTTGTATGGTGGGGTGTTAAAGTGAATTACTATCGTGCTATGGGGTGATTTGAGTTTTATTTTTTGTGGATATTCAATCTTAGTCTAAAAGATATAGATGTTTTCCCCACATATCCGCTATTTATGCATTGTGTGCAATATATATATATATATATATATATATATATATATATATGTGTGTGTGTGTGTGTGTGTGTGTGTGTGAATAAAAGGAAGTGAATCCGACGGTATGTACTATAATAAAAAATTGAAAAAACACAGGTTTAAATGAGTTAAGTGGTGAGTTTATTGGCCGACGTTGCAGTGTTTCGATCTATTAATTAGATCATCTTCAGGGCTTTTGTTGGTATGTGGAAGGTGATAAAAATTTTTTTTATTATCTCAGAATAAGGAGAAAGGCGAGTAATAGTCCTTGTTTATCGGTCTGTTTAAAATTTGAAGTCTGAGAAAAAAGAACGTTGAAAAAATGAACGGTTTGAAATATGACGTCAAATATTCTTTTTTGCGGTTTGAGTATTAGAATGTGTAAGTGTTTGTATCGAAAAAAGCATTGTGCATTTTTTATGTGTTTATGAATGTGTGGTTGCGCGTGTGTGTATAAATATTATATATATATATTATATATATTTCCATTTCTATGATTACTTTCTATTCATAGATTAGATCTTGTAATAATGAAGGCGATTTTATATACGTTTCAGTCGGGATAATAAATCAATAAATTAATTGTCAATACTTTATCTATTTCAAATTTTCTTTCAATTTGTTTATAAACACACACACACAAAAAATATATATTTGTTGAATTTTTAAAATATAATTGTTTTCTATAGGCAACTACCCAGGTTTCAGGCTATTTTGCCATCATCAGGTCGCTAATATTTCTTCTGGTGTTTATGCGAAGACATTTCTTACTGTTATGTTTTTGGACCGCAAATTACGTCGGTTGATTATTGTGGACGCTCTTTATGTTTTCGATTATATTTCTAAATATATATATATATATATATATATATATATATATATGAGGAAAAATGAGTAAAGAAAGAAATATAGATGGATAAAATGAATTTAATCGATATCACATTAATCGATATCACTTACACATGTGTTTCGGTCAGTTTATGTGTGTGAAAATATTTCGCACACATAGAAGATTCGACCTTCATCAGAGTGAACATTTATTTTGAATGAAAAAGTTCGTTGGGAAAAAACAACAGAGATTTTTGGAAATATTCGAAAATCGAATTTTAAAAAATTTTTCGAATATTTCCAAAAATCTCTGTTGTTTTTTCCCAACGAATTTTTTCATTCAAAATAAATGTTCACTCTGATGAAGGTCGAATCTTCTATGTGTGCGAAATATTTTCACACACATGAACTGACCGAAACACATGTGTAAGTGATATCGATTAATGTGATATCGATTAAATTCATTTTATCAATCTACATTTCTTTTCTTTACTCATTTTTCCTCATATTGTCGGATTCAATTCCTTTTCCATTTTCATATATATATATATATATATATATATATATATATATATATATATTTTTTTTTTTTTTTTCATTTCTATGTTTATGAATATGTGGTTGCGCGTGTATGTATAAATATTATATATGTATTATATATATTTCCATTTCTATAATCACTTTCTATTCATAGATTAGATCTTGTAATAATGAAGGCGATTTTATATACGTTTCAGTCGGGATAATAAATCAATAAATTAATTGTCAATATTTTATCTATTTCGAATTTTCTTTCGATTTGTTTATAAACATCACAAACACATTTAATAGGGCAATTTGAATTTGTTCTACAAACCCAAATCAAAAAAAAAAAAAAAAGAAGAAATAATACAAATATTCTTCAATTAGTTTCAATCGGGATAATAAATCACAAAAGATTTTTTCTCTTTTTCGCTGAGATAAGCGAAGCAGAATTGACTTTTTATTTCACATGAATAATAATTTCTGTGAATTGGAAGAAAAAACAACAACAGCAAAACCTGTGTAACACTTGACTTAACGCTTTTATTATTATTATAAAAAAACAGAAAGTGGCAGATGTTCATTTGCCGGGCAGATCAGGAAATAAAGGCTGAATTCTTTTTCTTTTCTTTTATTTCTTTTATCTTTATCACCTTCCAATTTCATTACAATCGCTACGATATGTGTGCAGCGTTGCATATTCAATGGTTTCGTTATGTCAACCAAATAATAAGATTCGTTTTTCGTTGCTCTTTCTTATTCAATGTTGATGACTAATGTCGTAAAAACGTTTTTATTTGTGTGCTAACTGATAGTATCCAATCTAACTGATAATGTTGATTGCTTTAGATAAAAAGCATATAAGGGGCGTTAGAATGCACCGACTGCATAGGAGTAAGACTCCCCCAATGGGGCCACCTGTTGGCCGTGGGTGGCGACCCGTGATGCTTAAGGATAGAGCCCAGGTGGATGAGCAGTTCATGACTTGCAATACTCCACTTTGGCCCTATCTTGGGCTAGACGGGCGGTCGGAGAGGCCCCCTCCGATCAATCGGCTGGTCAGATCAAGCCCTAGCCCCCATATGATTGCCCCAACATTATCGCGAGCCCCAACTCTTTTTATTATATGGGAGCTAGAAGGCGGTGGCTGAGGGTCTACATGTCCTGGGAATGACGTTAAACTCTATCTGATGGTGAGGTTCCAGTTCTGGGGGTTTGGGGAATGTGGAGCACCCCTTCATCACCATTGCTCCCTGGTCCACTCTGACCCGGAGTGGTAGTACCTGTTAGGGTCCCACCTATGGGTTAAATAGAAAAACATGAGTTGATAAACAAAATTTGTTATCCATTAAGAATGAATTTATTTCAAAACTTTGTCGGCATTAAATGACCCACTGAGGTTGATATGCCGTAAAACAAAACAAACCAAACCAAACCAAAAAGCATATAAAACTGTTATGATAATCCTTAATGTTGTATACTCTTTTTATTACTTATGTTTTCTACGTCTGTTAATCCTATCATCTTTTCATGTTGGGCCGTGTGTTATACCCATGGCGGGCCGAGGGCTCTCCATGTTTGTGACTTGGAACTCGCAGTAGTCACTCATCATGTTTGCATTTAAACGGCTTGTTATACCTTAGGAATCGGATTTTAAAAAAATTTGTATAATTTTGAAATCACACCGTGTTGTAAATAGTATTTGTTTGTAATTGTTTGCGCAAATTAATTGAAACAAATCGAATAATTCCATTATTATCATAATATCCGCGATATCTCTGTTAAGGCTTGCCAGTGTGCTTGCGTAGCGTTACAATTTTCGTACGCTTCTTTGGGGGTAACTTCCATTACAGACTATGGCCGTAGGACAACTAATCGACAGTGGAGACAATAGTGTGAGGGCATGATAAAATCTGATGCAATCACGGGTCACTCAATATTTTTAAGGCCAAAGAAATTTCAGAAGTAATATTATCCAGACTAAGAATAGGACACTCATACATTACTCATTCATACCTCCTCAAAAAAGAAGCAGCCCCATATTGCATACCATGCCAAAAACCCTACACAATCAAACACATTTTAACAGAATGTAGCAACCTAAAACAAATACGAAAAAAATACTACCAAACAACAAATCTAAAACAGATATTCTACCAAATAAACCCAGAAAAACTACTCGGATACATAAAAGAGGCACACATCTACAACAAAATCTAAAAATCTTCCCCCAAAAATGAAAACACAAAAATATGTTTTAAAAAGAATCATCTAAAAGTTCCATTTACAAAAAATATGTCAAAAAAACAAAAAATCTTCAGAAAATTAAACATTATCACCAATTCATTTCAAAAACGTAGCCGGCATTAAATGACCCATTGAGGTTGATATGCCGTAAAACAAGAACAAAAAAAAAATCATTATACACCCCGAAAATAGGTCCACATTACAACACATCACTGCAAATTCGAGGAAAAAAATAGAAATCAATTACACCCTGTCACTCCACTAGTTCTAAAACTGACCGTATGGTAAAAACAAACAAAAACATTCCTAGAGGCCTATGTCTATTCTGTGTGAATAGCAGTTGCAAGGTGGTCAAAGTGTCTGAGTTCACACACAACAGCCGCTATAGCCACTTCCTCGCAGAGTCTGTTTAACACTTGTCAACTACCACTGCTGCTGCTATGCCTTCTTTCCTTCCTCTTTCTTTCTTTCCTTCTTCAAACAGAACGCCGTGTCACAAAAGCACGCAAAAATCGCTACATCTCTCTTTGCAAGCCATGCACCGGAACCGTTTCGAGTCAGGTAAGTTTGCCTCGTCATTACAGGGCCTCTGCTCATTATCTTTGCACATTTTGTCTGTCTGTGGTCGTCTGTGTCGTCTGCTAGTTGGACCCTCACTTGTGTCCGTAATCATGTCATCGGGGCAAACCCTTCAAAAGGTTTGGTTTAGTTTGTTTTGTTTTACGGTATATCAACCTCAGTGGGTCATTTAATGCCGATAAATTTGTGAAATTAATTAATTCTTAATGCATAATACAATTTTGTTTATCAACTCATGTTTTTCTATTTAACCCATAGATGGGACCCTAACAGGTACTACCGCTCCGGGTCAGAGTGGACCAGGTAGCAATGGTGATGAAGGGGTGCTCCACATTCCCCAGACCTCCACAACTGGAACCTCACCATCAGATAGAGTTTAATGTCATTCCCAGGACATGTAGACCCGCAGCCACCGCCTTCTAGCACCCATATGATAAAAAGGGTTGGGGCTTGCCATAAGGGCAATAGGGTTGGGAAAATCATATAGGTGCTAGGGCTTGACGATTGATCGTAGGGGGCCTCTCCGACCTTCCGTCTAGCCCAAGATAGGGCCAAAGTGGAGTATTGCAAGTCATGCTCATCCACCTGAGTTCTATCCTTAAGCATCACGGGTCGCCATCCACGGCCAACAGGTGGCCAACAGGTGGCCCCATTGGGGAGTCTTACCCCTCTTCAGAGGTGCAGTCGGTGCATTCTAACGCTACAGCTGACAGGGCGGAGTTCAACAGGTTTGAATTCAGAGTTTTCCTTCTCCTAGACCGGTTACCTAACCAAGGTTAAAGAGCCCAATCTGCCCTACTATTTACCCATAGCTGGAGGGAGAGTAGAATTCATACCTTTCCCAAGGGTATTAGCGCTAAGTGAAATGCAATTACCACGTCCAGGATTTGAACTCGGGGCGACGAGTCCATTTCCCATGACTTTAACCATTACACCACGCGAAAATCCTTTGTCTAAGAGACCACCAATTTATTGCCATCTTGACCTCCAACTTACTTCCAACTTTGCCTAAAGCCAAACATTTTGTCTCTACCTTATTTCAATGGAACTTCTGACTTCCTATTGACATCTATACCTACATAAACTTATGTATACACATACCTATACACATATATACACACGTACACACATATATCTCTATACATACGCACACATATATACGCACCCACAGATATACATGTATACACATACATGTACCTATATGGGGGCGAACCTTAATATCAGAATACTTATTTATGTAACTAACTCATACACCTTTATATATACACACACACTCGTTCAGCATGTGTCCAATTGGACACATGGCCTAGTGGATAAGGTAGTTAGGTTAAGACAGTTCTAAGTGACAGTTATCTCTGGATTCCAGGTTCAATCATAACCGGCGGCAGTAACATAGAAAAATAATTACCACAACTTCTACCCCAGCTATGGTTAGCGGAATGAGAACAGGATACCCCCGTGGAATAAATAAAGGGTTAGGTTCAAAGTTCCGTGATGGCTCCCGATTACGACAAGAAGGTTGCCGACTACGACAAGAAAGTTCCCGAGTTCGAAAAGAAGGTTCCCGAGTCCGACAAGAAATACCTGAAGAAGGCCGGGGGGCATATCGGCCGAAACGTTGTACAGATAACGATGAAAATGAGGACAATAGTCCGAATAACGCAGATAATACTAACCATAAAGCCTCATCTCAAACATTCAGAGAAATAGTGTTGTATTGTCCTCGACCGGAAAACAAAGCTTCCGGAAAAAAGACAAAGAGAAATATAAAAATAAATATATAAAAAAAAGGGAAAACGGAAGCGAGGCTTTCCGGTCAAAGAAGCAGGGAGAAGATAAAGGAATATATAACAAATGTCCGTCATCAGATCAAAAGATAAAGATGCGTAGGAGTATCTATCAATATAAAAGGCCTGAGGGTTCGAGCCGAGGGCAGTTAGACAGGAGACAGCGGACGGAGAACAAGTGAGCGACAGACGCTCACGGTCTATTGCAGCCAACGGCTGTGGGACCCACTAACCACCTCTTTACCTCAACATCGCCGGTCATCCCAACAATAGTAGTAGTTATTGTCAACGCTCGCCACCCACACCACGGCAGAGATTAAAGAAAGAAAGTCAAAGTTCTACTATACCCATGTGTTGTGATTTTCTAAGTCCGACTACTACATACTTCGCTACGTGACCAGATATATACCCGCAACGTATACAGATACACGAAGTAGGGCCGTGAATTTGATGCCAGTATATAACAATAGTATATTTCCGGTGCTTTGTTGCTGCTGGTTTCTTCTAGATCTCATAGCTTCATGAGTCAGGGTGACTTCTGAAATGACCAGTCCTATACGGAGATTCTGCCGCCACCGAGCCAAATTTTCCCACCTTGAAGGGGCAATGCCAAAGCACCTGAGACCATTCTTGCAGACTTCCTTGAATCGCAATGATATCCGATAGATCCATAAATTTCGTCACGAAATCCATGGGAAACTGGAAATTGGGATTGACAGCACGTAAAGTAACCCTAACAGAGGGAAAAATCCAAAGTGGAATTTTCCAGGGAGACTCACTCTCGCCACTGCTATTTGTTATCTTGTTATAATGGAGATCGTGTGTTTGTCTCTTTGTAACCAAAGTCGCAATTCCCTTAGTTATTTACGTCACATTCTCTATGATATTTTTATTTAAACCCCAATCAATAAAATGTTTCATATTATTAATACTGTTGACCATATTTACATACTAATAACATGCAATTGTATATATATACACAACAAAATAGAGGTTTACAGAATTAACGGGATGGCTAATTTGCATATTGATATTAACAACTTGGTTTTCATAAATATGTGCTTAGTATTATTGAATTTTAATTGATTGGCTTTATCTCATTGAATATGAGCAAACATCTCGGGTATAAATCTGAAAAGAAAATAATTGTAATTTTATTCTTTACTTCCTATTTTAACTAAATTGTTAAATTTGGAAAATTTAGCAATAAAAGACGGGAGTGATGGAAGAGTAAGTTTCAATTGTTCTATATTTCGATTATACCCCTCTGTTTCAAAATCTTTTTATCTGCATTCTTATTTAGTTTCATTACCCTTTCTAATTTAATATACTGTTTTATTATATTAAAACTGAAATACTTGTACCCGGAGGGTGCATATATTTGCTAGTAGCAATAATGCTGCTAAATTATCTAAGAATTTTGTCTACATTTCTGTGCGGGTGAGGCCCATACAAACGTGAGAGGTGTGCGACAAATCTAAAAAGTATTTTGTTAAGGCTTAGAAGTTTTTGAACGGTCTTCATGGGATTTTCATTAAATTTACTAATTTATCTATATCTAAGTATATATACATTAAATATCACCAGAGTTTGGGTTTTGTGCCAAAATAATACAGATTTGATTTATATTCGTGAAGATAATTAAAAAATAAAATTCAAATGATAACAGCATGGATTCTTTTTTTTAAATTTGATATTTTAGATAGTAGACATTAACATTTATTTTCAGAGTAGCTGGATCAATGCAAGGTCGATTTTTTTCACATAGGGATTTGAATGGGGCATCCCACGAGGATTAAACTCACGATTCAGTAATAATGGATCTGCGGGACTAACTTTAAAAGATCCCCCTCTACCCAGGCGACGCCGGGTAGCCGCTGCTAGTACTTAATTTGGCCAGAAGTTGACCATTTTCTTGGTCGTTATTTTCATTTGATGACAGTCTAAGCGTTTTGAAAAACCTTGAAAAAAAAAATCCCAAATCCCATTTTAATTTTGACAATATTGAATAAGTCTTGCGGTTAATCGAGATTTTATCAAATTTATTCCTGTGCGTCTTTCGTCCGTTAAGGACGATGGCGTAGTGTCCAAAAAACACCTGCACGCGTGCCTGAGCAGCCTAAACACATGAGTGACAGTCTCGATGTGATTGAAATTGAATTTTATCCAAACCGAAAGAACAAGACAGCGTTGTTTTCAAAGAAAAATTGTAAACAGCTTTCGAATTCTTTTGCAATTTGTTCTGTGGCCAATTTGGTTCTCAGTGGAAGACCCACAAAAACAAAGATGACGTTTGGATGATGACGTCTTGGCAAGCCCCCATCCCATAAAAAAATAAAAAAGAGAACTGAAAACTGAAAACTGCCCACGCAGCACACAAGGAAGAAGGAAAAAAAAATCTGATTTCTGATAGCTGATAAGAATAAATGAAAAATAAGTGAAAAGATTAATAGAAATCAAGGAAGCCGTATTTGATGCTACTGATAGAATGGCAAAGATCTTTTGTCTTCAGAGATCAGAGAAAAATGATTCTAACCAATGAGACACATCTTGAAGAACTTTGATATTAAAGAAAGAAATGATTTTATTGAATCAGCTTTTTTTTTTATTACCCATCTAAAAACCAGCTTCAAATATCTTGTAATTGACTTTCTCTTTAAAAAAACTTAATTATTATTTTTGTATAGTTTATCTTTTAAAAAACTTAATTATTATTTTTGTATAGTTTATCTTTTAAAAAACTTAATTATTATTTTTGTATAGTTTATCTTTTAAAAAACTTAATTATTATTTTTGTATAGTTTATCACTTTAACTCCTTCTACTTTCTTTTAATTAAAGTTGTTGTTTTAAATTTAAAGGTTTTTAGTATTTGATAATTTGCTTTGAAGCATTCTTAAGTAAAGTATATTATTTTTACTAGCAAATATATGCAGCCTCCGGGTGCAAGTATTTAAGTTTTAATATAATAAAATATTATATTAAATTAGAAAGGCTAATGAAACTGAATAAGAATGCAAATAAAAAGATTTGGAACAGAGGGGGTATGATTGAAAAATAGAACAACTTTGAAACTAACTCTTCCATCATTTTCCATTACTCCCGTCTTTCATTGGTAAATTTTCCTAATTTAACTATTTAGTTTAAATAGGAAGTATAGAATAATATTACAGTTATTTCTTCTTGTTAATGGATTTCTTTTAAGATTTATTGAAGAGATTTTCGGTCATATTCATCAAGATAAAACCAAACAATTAGAAATTAATAATACTAAGCATATATTTATTAAAATCAAATTTTTAAGATCAATATGCAAATTAGCCTTCCCATTCACACTGTAAACCGCTATTTTGTTGTATATATAAATACAACTGCATGTTATTAGTATGTTGATATGGTCAACAGTATTAATAATGTAAAACAATGTTATTAATAATTGAGGTTTAAATAAAAATAAAATCATGGAGAATGTGATGCAGATAACAAAGGGAATTGTGATTTGTATAGTAATATAGTTTCGGTTACAGACAGACAAACACACAATCTCCATTATAATAAGATATATTTTATATAATAATTATATTAATTTAATGCTTTAAAAGATTCCAGTAACAGATGAGGAGGGCTTTTCCATTAGGGACTTCTCTCAATTTTTTTCTTTTTTACTTTTGATAGGGGTCCTTTGGAAAATATTTTTCATTTATTCCATTCATCTGTTCTGTGGCCGATATGGTTCTCTCAAAAACAAAGATAACGTTTGGATGATGACGTCATGTGAAGAACTTTGGGGCATTAACTGCACACAAACAGTGATGCTTACTGGGGCTGTTGTTTTCTTTCCTTCTTTCTGGCTCTCTTTGCTGTTGATTTTACGATTTTTGTGGCTATTCTTTAGGCTTCAAACAAGAGCGCTGTCCAGCGGAGATCCTTTGTGTTAAGCAGAGCGTGATCCTTAGTGAAGAATATTTATGTTCCTCCTTAGTGTCCCTTAATATTGGGTATGATCCTTTGGTTGTTCCTTGGTGCTCCTTAGTCCTGTCAATGAGTGCAAATGAACGTCTGTCAATATCAGCTGATTAAGTAGTTAACCAACCATGTATTCGGGCTGTTGATTGGCTTAGGTTTAAACCACATGGCCTCGCTTAGTCTATAAATTTAAGTGGTGGATTGCAGCATGGCTTATATACCCTAAATAATCCAACAGGTTACTCTCCTCCCCGCCTCATTCCTCTACGTCAGTTGTAAACTTCCTGCCCTGTTTCCAAGAGGATGGGACATCTTTGTCAGGAATGTTTTCTTCTTGAATTGAGATAAATTAATATTTTGGATACGGTAGGCCTTCATTTGCGGTGGCCATGGTAACTGGTTATTGGATTTAATTCTGATGGAAATAAAGCACAAATATTCCACTAAAAAAGAAACATTTTTGAATAAAGATTTAACGGGCAAAATGTGTATGGGTCTTTCAAAATCTGGAAGAACTCGCTGCCCGTTTCTTGAAGAAAAAAAAAAAAAAAAGAAGAAAAAAAAAAAAAAAAAAAAAAAAGAAGAAAAATAAAGCCTTGCGGTAAAATTGAGAAGCTGATTTTTAATCATCGACGAAATGATGTCGTAATTTGGATTCTAATAACTTTTTCTAATCAGATTTTTATTTGGCTAAATGGCGGGAATATTGCAAATCTTGAAAATGTGAAGAAGAATTTGATTATGTCAAATGAAAACTTTTTATAAGCTATTTGATTGCATGAAAAATGAACAAACAAAAAAAAAAACAAAAAACAAACAAACAAAAAACAAATAAATGCATCTATTTCATTTGTACAATAATCGTTATTATTCAGATGTCAATCTTAATTGTTTTGTTTCTTACATAAAAGTCCGCCCTGTCAGCTGGGGCGTTAGAATGCACCGACTGCACCTCTGCAGAGGGGTAAGACTCCCCCAATGGGGCCACCTGTTGGCCGTGGGTGGCGACCCGTGATGCTTAAGGATAGAGCCCAGGTGGATGAGCAGTTCATGACATGCAATACTCCACTTTGGCCCTATCTTGGGCTAGACGGGCAGTCAGAGAGGCCCCCTCCGATCAATCGGCTGGTCACGTCAAGCCCTAGAATCTATATGATTTTCCCAACCCTATTGCCCTTATGGCAAGCCCCAACCCCTTTTTATCATATGGGTGCTAGAAGGTGGTGGCTGCGGGTCTACATGTCCTGGGAATGACGTTAAACTCTATCTGATGGTGAGGTTCCAGTTTTGGAGGTTTGGGGAATGTGGAGCACCCCTTCATCACCATTTCTCCCTGGTCCACTCTGACCCGGAGTGGTAGTACCTGTTAGGGTCCCATCTATGGGTTAAATAGAAAAATGTATTTATAAAAAAATTGTATTATCCATTAAGAATTGATTTATTTCAAAACTTTATCGGCATTAAATGACCCACTGAGGTTGATATGCCACCTGGGCTCTATCCTTGAGCATCACGGGTCGCCACCCACGGCCAACAGGTGGCCCCATTGGGGGAGTCTTACCCCTCTGCAGAGGTGCAGTCGGTGCATTCTAATGCCCCAGCCGACAGGGCGGGATAAAAGTAAGTAAGTTTCTTAAATATAAACATTAAATAACTAATGCATCTATGAATTGTTAAAAATGACAATTTATATTTTATTAGCAGATGTATCCAATATTTGTCCAAGGTAATTTGGACTAAGACTTTGAAATCTCACTATTTGTTAAAAGGTATAACCGGGAACCGAGTGATCTGAGAGCTTATTCGCAAAAACTAACGAAAACCAAGTTTGAATTAGTATTATTTGGATTATTCGGACCATTGTACTCATCTTTATTGTTATATGAAAACCTTTCGGCCGATGTGCCCTCCGACCTTCTTCAGGTATTTGTTGTCGAACTCTGGAACCTTCTTGTCGTGATCAGGAGCCATCACGGAACCAAAATAACTAATGCTTCAATGAATTGTTAAAAAGGATTGTTAATATTACAACGATTGATATCTTTACTTAAGAGCTATTACCGAATAGATCAATATGTAAAATGTACAATAATCTTGATTTAACGCTCTCTCTCTCTCTCTCTCTCTCTCTCCCAATCTTTTTTCTTTATTTAATTCTTTTCATCATCATCATCTCTCTCTCTCTCAATCTTTTTTCTTTATTTAATTCTTTTCATCATCATCATCGCTCTCTCTCTCTTTCTCAATCTTTTTTCTTTATTTAATTCTTTTCATCATCATCATCATCTCTCCCCCCCTCTCTCTCTCTCGCTCTCTCTCTCTCTCTCTCTCTCTCTCTCTCTCTCTCTCTCTCTCTCTCTAACTACTGTCAACAAGTTTCACTCAAAATAACCACCATTAGCGTCTATCACAGCCTCAATCCTGCTCCGAATGTTTTATTGTGTATCGGTTGAACATTTAGGTGGAGGTTCTTCTTTTAAAATGAAGGAGTGGGTTAATCTAGTGTGGCCAATGCGTAGCCAAGTGATAGTGGTTTCTTCTCTTCTGGTATTACTTGGATCAGGTGTCCTTTCTTTTAAGTTGGGCTGTAGTTTGTAGAGTTTGTTGTGGGGATTTTCATCCTGCTCCGAATCTAGTGTGGCCAATGCGTAGCCAAGTGATAGTGGTTTCTTCTCTTCTGGTATTACAAGGATCAGGTGTCCTTTCTTTTAAGCTGGTGTGTGTGTGTGTGTGTGTTTGTGTGTGTGTGTGTGTGTTTGTGTGTGTGTGTGTGTTTTAATCCATTTATATGCGTATTAGGTGTGTGAAGGAATCCCAGTGCATTTATTTGTTAATTCAACACATTTCCCAATATTTCACAAGTACCATATGTCATGCTTTCTGTGCGGCACGTGTTTCGCCAAGCTTGTCTGGTTCCTGGTGCGAACTCATTAACCGGGCAATATATTACACTTGTGCCCGGGGAGGGGAGCATTTTTTTTTTGCATGTGAGACTAATGCTACAGATTATTTTATCTGACTTGACTTAATCAGAAACATTTATCAACAAAACTTAAAGTTTATGCCTCTTGGGTGGTTTTAGACATGTGAACAGGATGTCTAAGTAGCATATTACACCAACTATGCCCTCTGGTGTGTTGGAGGAAGGCTGCGCCGTCTTGGAAGTCATTCGCAAACTGCAATACTTCAAGGGTGTACTCAAGTGAGACTTCGAGGAATTTCAATGGCGGTTCAATATACACACTGGCCACTGGAGACCAACGGCTTTAACTTAGATAAGACTGAAGAGACGACGTCAAAGAATCCTGACTATTGATGAATAATGAAAATCTCAATAGCTTTGTCGAAAACCAACAGGGAACTTGATGAGGGTTAGAGAAAGAGGGGAGGAGAGGTGACCTCTCTCGTCTTCTGTATCGATGAATAGTTAGTATCTACTCTCAACAAACCCAAGCATACAAGATTATCAGGATCATCTCAATACAAAAATGCGCGGATTGAGTGTGTGTTGGATGGCTGGTTGGTTGGGTTTTACGGCATGTCAACCCTTGTTGGGTTATTTTATGCCGAATACGTTTTTTTCTTTGTAAGGTACAGCTGCCACGTGTGCAGCCAGCCAGAATAGAAAATACGACAAGAAGTAAGAAGTAAGAAAAGGGTATACAACATAAATGCTGATTTGGTACCGTGAAAACCTCAGTATACAACAAATTGAGCAAGGACTACTGTAATAGTGTTGCAGGCAAAAGACTGTGTAAAGAGACTTTTGCAGTTGAAGAAATTGATTACAATGGTCGCTTTCGATCGTCACTTCACACAATCAATTTCATTTTCTTTCTCTAGTTATGGGTAACATGATTGGACAGAATAGATATGCAACCAGTCTAGGAGACACACAAAACTTTAAATTCCAAATCTGGTTGGGTTTTACGGCACGTCAACCCATTGGGTCATTTTATGCCGAATACGTTTTTTCTTTGTAAGGTACATCTGCCACATGTGAAGGCACCTGCATACCATTCCAGATCTTGCTTCTATTGGTAATTAGATATAGTGATAGGGGTTTAGTTATTTTTGAAATCAAGTTTTCTGTTGGGGATTTGAACATTAAGAAAGTGTGTGGGTGATTTTAGTAGGTCTATGAATTTACATCCTTGATAGGAAGCCGGTTCTTTTCAAAAAGTTTAATATGCTCTTGGGATCTATTTTTCCAAATAGTTTGTCCATGCTGTCAACATTGTAGAACTTTCTTTGAGTGTGGGAGAGGTGAGTGCATTTAATCAGAATATGTTTTATTGTATGCCAGTTTCCACATGAACATTTAGGTGGAAGTTTTTATTTTAGAATGAAGGAGTGGGTTAATCTAGTGTGGCCAATGCGTAGCCGGGTGATAGTGGTTTCTTCTCTTCTGGTATTACTAGAATCAGGTGTCCTTTCTTTTAAGCTAGTGTGTGTGTGTGTGTGTGTTTTTAATCCATTTATATGCGTATTAGGTGTGTGAAGGAATCCCAGTGTATTTATTTGTTAATTCAACACATTTTCCAATATTTCACAAGTACCATATGTCATGCTTTCTGTGCGGCACGTGTTTCGCCAAGCTTGTCTGTTGGAGGCCGGGTCTTCTAGACTTGAAGGTGAAATGGCGCATTTCTTTAAAGTGGTCTTCATACGGTCTTTCGGGGGTCACCTGCCCTTCGAGTGCCTTCTTCAAATTCACCATAAAGTACTTTATGTGGAAGTCTGTCTGCGGTTGAGCGAATGGTGTAATCCAACCATTGCAGTTGGCGTTGCGATATGATGGTCTCAATTGGGTTAATGCGGGCTCTAGATAAATGTATTATTCATCATTATCAGGTCTGATCCCTATGACTCTACCTCACTACACCGGAGGGTGTCTTTTTATTTTGCTAGTTTTTATAAAGGATACATTATCTTTTTATAAATTATGATTTTTTTAAATAAATGATAATTCTTTAAATAAATGATAAAGTATTCTCTCATGTTTGACGAGTAAAACAACTAAAGGGACAACTTATAATCCCGCCCTGTCGGCTGGGGCGTTAGAATACACCAACTGTAACTCTGCAGAGGGGCAAGACTCCTGTTAGCCGTGGATGGCGACCCGTGATGCTTAAAGATGGAACCCAGGTGGCTGAGCAGTCCATGACCAGTAACACTCACTTTGGCTCTTACTTGGGCTAGACGGTCGGTCGGAGAGGCCCTCTCCGATCAATCGGCTGATCACGTCAACCCCTAGCATATGATTGGTCCAAACATATTGCCTTTATGGAAAGACCCAACCATTTTTATCATATGGGTGCCAGAAGGGGGTGGCTGAGGGTTTTCATGTCCTGATGGTGAGTTTCCAGTTCTGGAGGCCTGGGGATGTGGAGCACCCCTTCATCAGCATTGCTCCCTGGTCGACTCTGACTCGGATATATATATATATATATATATATATATATATATATATATATATATATATGTGTGTGTGTGTGTGTGTGTGTTGAAATAAGAAATAAAGGAAAGAAAATATTGAATGGATAAAATAGGATTTATTTTATTTTACTGACACGTGTTTCGGCTAGGAGTTTATCCATGCAAACATGTATTCTATCTATTATTATTTTAAATACAAAATAAAATGAAATAACAATGACAGAAAAAAAACAACAGAAATGTTTTCGTATACAAAGAAATAACAGACCTTCATCAGAGTAAATCCTTATTGTTTTAAAGGCCGTTACACACACACACACACACACACACACACACACACACACACACACACACATATATATATATATATATATATATATAAACCCCTCTGCACGAGCAGGATGTGAAACAAGGTCAATTTATGAAGCGGAGTTTAACAAGTTTGAATTTAGAGTTTTCCACATCCTAGACTGGTAACATATTTAAGTTTAAAGAGCCCAGTCTGCCCTACTATTTTGCCCATAGCTGGAGGGGAGTAGTTTGATACACACCTTTCCCAAGGGTATTAGAGCAATGTGAAATGCAAACAGCCTCATCCAGGATTTGAACTCGGGTCGACGAGTCCATTTTCTACGACTTTAACAATTACATGTATTCGTGTGTTTGTGTATCTAGGTATCTCAACGGAGCCTCGCGTGTTGTAAATACTTAGCGAGACAGACTTGCAGACCATTGTTAGTGAGTTTTGATTCTTTAATTCTGATTTTGTGCCAAAAATAAGAAAAAGTAAAAGACTACCTTAGATAATTAGGCATTATTGTTTGTTTATACAAGGTGTGTCAAAAAGTATCGAAATTTTTGTAATCTGAAAAAAAAAAAAAGGAAAGAAAAAAAAAGAAATAACGTTCCATTCATTGTTCATTTCTATCTTAGTAAATACAGCTTTAAACTCGGTACTTTTATGACACACCTTGTATTCTGAAAAAATTAACGTTCCATTCAATGTTCATTTATGTCTTGTTAAATACAGCTTCAACCTCGGTACTTTCATGACACACCTTGTATTTTGAAAAAGAAACCGTCCATTCACTCTTCATTTTTATCTTGGTAAATACAGCTTTAAACTCAGCACTTTTATGACACACCTTGTAATCTGAAAAAAAATTAACGTTCCATTCATTGTTCATTTCTATCTTGGTAAATACAGATTTAAACTTGGTACTATTTTGACCCCAAAAGAATTAATGAACGGAACGTTATTTTTTTTTCAGAATACAAGGTGTGTCAAAAAGTACAAAAATCTAGATACTTTTTGACACACCTTGTATAAACAAGGATCCATAATTTAAGCACTTGTTGAATTTGAAAAAGAAACATTTATAATCAATTGTGAAAATACCTTTTTCCACGTCATTGACTGTTCGAAACTAAAGTAAGTTTGTCTATCTATCTATCTATCTATCTATCTATATATATATAATATACCAAACTTGTTGGTAAATCCTCGCGGTGAGAAAAAACCCAGCAAATAGTTTGATTGTAAAAATATACTACCAAACATCACCGGGGAGAAAACAGTTTTTTTTTTGAAAAAAGAAAAGACCAAGATAATCGTACCAACCAAAAATAATCTATTGGTACAATATTTGGCCAAAAGAAAAATTTATATGTATATATATATATATATATATATATATATATATTATATATATATATATATATACATACAAAACCGCCAGGAAACTAAAGCTAATAAGTAAAAAGTGCTCAATACCTAAGTAGAGCGAATAATAAAGATAAATCTAATGAGTCAGACGAACCTACTAAAAGTTTCGCTTAATGATCTTCAGTGCTAAGATCCGACTCCGAAGAGCATTAAGCGAAACTTTAGTAGGTTTATCTTTCTCATTAGATTTATCTTTATCTATCTATCTATATATATATAAAGGGCAGTTGTGTGTATATGTATGTCCGGAGGAAACTTTGAAAATAAAAAATTAATGACAAAGTAAATACACATACACATTAAATATCACCAGGGCTTGGTTTTTGAGCAAAAATAATAGAGATTTGATTTATATTTGTGAAGATAATTAAAAAATAAAATTTAAATGATAACAGCATGGATTTTTTTTTTCATTTAATATTTTAGATAGTAACATTAACATTTCTTTTCAGAGTAGCTGGATCAATGCAAGGTCTGTTTTTTTTTACATAGGGATTTAAATGGGGCATCCCACGAGGATTCAACTCACATTCAGTAATAATGGATCTGCGGGACTAACTTTAAAAATCCCTCTCTACCCAGACGACACCAGGTAGCCGCTGCTAGTACATATATAAAGGGCAGAAACTTCGAAAATGAAACTATTACAAAGTAAATATATATATATATATATATATATATATATATATATATATATATATATTGGCATTTCAGTCTCGGAAGACTATAATAAAGTTTTTATGTGCCCCTGAAGTTACAGCACCCCCGGTATATATATATATATATATATATATATATATATATATATATATATTATGGACTCTCTCGTCGATTTTCGATGCATGAGGGTTCATACACACAATGAACACCCACACAGTGATTTGTTTATAGTGGTGAAGGCTTGTGTTGGACCATCCACACTTTTTGGCACAGTCGATAGGAAAGAATTGGTGCATCAAGGGTTGCCACAAACCCAATCAACGACCGACCTCAGGAATTTTGAATTCAGAGTTATCCCTCTCCTAGACTGGTTACTACCCAAGGTTAAAGAGCCCAGTCTGCCCTACTATTTAACCCATAGCTGGAGGGATAATATATGGATTCATACCTTTCCCAAGGATATTAGCGCTATGTGAAATGCCAACAGCTTCGACTATATATATATATTCACTATCACCAGGGCTTGGTTTTTGAGCAAAAATAATGAAAATTTTATTTATATTAGGGAAGATATTTAAAAATCAAAATTTGTATAGTAACAGAAGGTAATTGAAATATGATGTTGATTGATTGAATTAATCGCCTCAATTATTTGTATTTGTATAAAAAAATTGTAAATCATTGAATTAAAATTTCTTACTATATTGTGATACATTTCCGAGGGGATTTTATGGGGCAGCCAGTGAATATCTAACTTGTGATAGGTAATAATGGATCTGCGAGACTAACTTTTTAAAAGCCCCCCTCTCTGCTCAGGCGACGCAGGGTAGCCACTTCTAGTTTTAATATAAAATCAATTAAAAAGATATTTGAATTTTCATAATTTTTTTTCTCTTTCAATTGAATCAAGACAGATGGATAAAAAAGAAACCGTCTCAAGTTCACAGTATGGGTCTATATTAGAGATACCCAAATTTGTCGGCTACTAGCTTTTTAAAAACTAATTAAAATCTATTATTCAAGGTCAAACTTTTGTCTAAATTGTCTTATTATTATTATTATTATGAAGTTTTCACACCTGTCGTAGCCGATGGTTCACTGGAGTCTGAGGGACAGCAAGTCTCCTCAGGTCTCCAGGACTCTTCTGAGTATTCTGGCAGATTGCAGCAGTGCAGTGTTCTGAATGGTTTCAATCCTTCCTCTGATATCCAAACTTTCCAAGCCCTTTTCTAATCCTTTTGGGACTGTTCCAAGTGCACCAACTACAATTGGTATAACTTTCACTTTCATATTCCATAACTTTTTCAGTTCTCTGGCAAGGTCCAGATATTTGTCAATTTTTTCATTTTCCTTTAAGTTCACCCTGTGATCTGCTGGCACTGCAAAATCCACCAGTTGACAAGTTCTTTCTTTTTTGTTAATCAACACTAGGTCTGGTCTTCTTGCTGGGATAAGGTGATCCGTTTTAATTTCAAAGTCCCAGAGATTTTTGTGCGTTTCGTTCTCAAGAATAGATTCTGGTTTATGCATATACCATTTTGTCGTGTGGTCAGAATTTAATTTCTTGCATAATTCCCAGTGGATCACCTTCCCAACCCAGTCGTGTCTAGTTTTGTATTCTCGTTGTGCTAGGGGGGTCAAAAATAAGTTTATTATTATTATTATTATTATTATTATTATTATTATTATTATTATTATTATTATTATTATTCACTCCTTTTGAGTTTTCACATCAGTGTTAGCTGATGGTCTTTCACTGGAGTCTGAGTGGCAGCAAGTCTCCTCAGGTCTCCAGGACTCTTCTGAGTATTCAGGCAGATTGCAGCAGTGCAGTGTTCTGAATGGTTTCAATCCTTCCTCTGATTTCCAAACTTTCCAAACCCTTTTCCAATCCTTTTGGGACCGTTCCAAGTGCACCAACTACAATTGGTATCACTTTCACTTTCATATTCCATAACTTTTTCAGTTCTCTGGCAAGGTCATGATATTTGTCCATTTTTTCATTTTCCTTTAGCTTCACCCTGTGATCTGCTGGCACTGCAAAATCCACCAGTTGACAAGTTCTTTCTTTTTTGTTTATCAACACTAGGTCTGGTCTTCAGGATAAGGTGATCCGTTTTTATTTCAAAGTCCCAGAGAATTTTATTTTCAAATATTATTATTATTATTATTATTATTATGAAGTTTTCACACCTGCCGTAGCCGGTGGTTCACTGGAGGATGAGTGACATCAAGTCTCCTCAGATCTCCAGGACTCTTCTGAGTATTCTAGACGATTCTATCCGATTCTTTATTATTATTATTATTATTATTATTATTATTACGTTTTCACACCTGCCGTAGGCTGAGTGACAACAAGTGTCCCCAGGTCCCCAGGACTCTTCTGGGTTTTCTAGCCGATCTTAACAGTGCTGTAGTTTGGATGGTCTCGATTTATTATTATTATTATTATTATTATTATTATTATGAGGTTTTCACACCTGCCGTAGCCGGTGGTTCACTGGAGGCTGTGTGACAGCAAGTCACCTCAGGTATCCAGGACACTTTTTCAATTTTTTTTCAACTCAAAATCTCGTACTCATGTTCTTCTTCTTCTTCTTCTTCTTCTTCTTCTTCTTCTTCTTCTTCTTCTTCTTCTTATTATTATTATTATTATTATTATTATTATTATTATTATTATCATCTTTTCACACCTACCGTAGCCAGTGGTTCACTGGAGGCTGTGTGACAGCAAGTCACCTCAGGTCTCCAGGACACTTTTTCAACTCAAATTTTTTTCAACTCAAAATCTCGTACTCATGTTATTATTATTATTACTATTATTATTATTAACTTTAATCAAAATATTAGTCATGATTTAACAAGGTTGATAAACAAGATTTCTAATAAAATGTTAAACGTTGTTAAACTTTTTTCTTTTGGAGTGAATCAATAAACACCTTGTCGCTAGAAATAATTTACTAAGCTTTACCCTGGTGTACCTTTTTTGTTTACGATACCTGCTAGTCACTCATCTATGTTCTGAACAGGTTCCTCGTTGCTTAACTCAGCTGATTTGACAGAGATCGATGCTTTAAGTCAGATTTTATCATTGTTTGTGACAGACGACGATATTTCCACAAGTATATCAAAATAAGTGTCTAGACTGACCGCTATAGTTGTGGGGTTGTGAAAAACAAGATGTTTTCTATTCGGCTCGAATAATAAATGTCTCTTTCTACTTACTAGGTACCACCAAAAAACACGTCACGTGATCAGTTTAGGCCATATTGAGAGAAGAAGGGTAAATATTTTAAAACTTTTTTTAAAAATCTCGCAAAAAAGAAATAACGAACATAAAGAGTTACAAAGAGAAACAGTTATTTCAAAGATCAAATTATTCGATTGGGGAAAAATTACTCACCGTTATCTTGAAAAATAAGTAAAATAGTCCGTTTCTTTACAACCTGGCGATTTCTTTATTGATATTTTTTTATACTGATTTCTGTATTCATGGTTCTTTTACTAAAAACTCTCGCATTGAAACTTATGAAAATCTTCTCATACAATTATTCGCACTCATATCTTTATAGAAAAAGTAAAAATCGTTTATTATCGGTTCATTTTTTCATATTTCATAAAATAAAATAGACCTCGTAAAAATATTTCCCCTGATATATTTTAGGAAAAAAAAAAACTATTTCAGACATATTTACATCAAAAGGTAAGTAATTATGGAAATTTTCGGGAAAATCGGACCATTAATTGATTTTTCATGGAATTTAAAAAAAAAGCCTCGTCATAATTTGTTTTTGGAAAACGTTAAATTCTAATTGATTTAACGGTGCAAAAATGTAAACATTGTTTTTCGTTCATAATTTTCATTATTTTTGTAAGCTAAATTTTTTTAAAAATCATCAGGAATTTAAAAAAAAATGTTTCTTCTTTTGAATGGACCAAAAATCTTCAAGATAATATTTAACCTTTATGCAAGTTTCATTGTGTTAAATATAGGGGGGTAAATTTCACAGGGAAAATTGGTGGTACCTAGAATATGTACAAGACAGAGTTTACAAATAGTTAAACTTGAATATAACTACTGTAAAACTTTCACTTTGTTAGAAAATAAATAATATCTCAGATATTTCCACTATATTTAGAATTAATAGATTAATCTAACGATGCGATATCTACCCAACCAGTTTTATTTAAATAGGATCTTTATTAGCTTCATATAAATTATATATTTTTTTTAGATTTGATTATTTTTTGGTTTTTGTTTTACGGCATATCAACCTCAATGGGTCATTTAATGCCGACTACGTTTTGAAATGAATTGGTGATAATGTTGAATTTTCTAAAGATTTTTTTTTTTTGACATATTTTGTGAATGAAACTTTTAGATGATTTTTTAAAACATATTTTTGTGTTTTCATTTTTTTTGGAAGATTTTTAGATTTTGTTGTAGATGTGTGCTTCTTTTATGTATCCAAGTAGTTTTTCTGTGTTTATTTGGTAGAATATCTGTTTTAGATTTGTTGTTTGGTAGTATTTTTTTTACGTATTTGTTTTAGGTTGCTACATTCTGTTAATATGTGTTTGATTGTGTAGGGTTTTTGGCATGGTATGCAATATGGGGCTGTTTCTTTTTTGAGGAGGTATGAATGGGTAATGTATTTTTTTAGAATCACTGATACAAGTTTAGCAAGGAGTACCTTGTTTATTTGAAAATTGAATGTTTATTACAAAAAGGCATGAAATGGACACTTTTCTGCTAACTCTTAGGCAGGAGTGCTATACTCTACCATAGCTAAGGTAGAGTATAGCACTCATGTCTATTCAAGAGTTAAACATTGTCTAGTGAGACCTGTATCATTTCTTTTTTAATATTATTAACAAAATTTAAAAAACAAAAACTTAGCCAAATTAGAAAGATTATTGCCCTAATTACATTTCTCGATTTTATTATTAATATTTCGCGAGTAAATTGTTTTTACTAAATCTTCCTATAGCCGTAGCCGGAGGTTCACTGGAGGTTGAGTGACAGCAAGTCACCTCAGGTCTCCAGGACTCTTCTGAGTATTCTAGCCGATCTGAACAGTGCTGTTATTTGGATGATCCCACTTCTTTATTATTATTATTATTATTATTATTATTATTATATTATTATTATTATGAGGTTTTCACACCTGCCGTAGTCGGTGGTTCACTGGAGGATAGGTGACAGCAAGTCACCTCAGGTCTCCAGGACTCTTCTGAGTATTCTAGCAAATCTTAACAATGATGTAGTTTGGATGGTCTCAATTCTTTATTATTATTATTATTATTATTATTATTATTATTATTATTATTATTATGTTTTCACACATGCCGTAGTCAGTGGTTCATTGGAGGCTGAGTGACAGCAAGTCTCCTCAGGTCCCCGGGACTTTTCAGAGTATTCTAGCCGATCTTAAATGTGGTGTAGTTTGGATGGTCTCGTTTGGATATATCGTGGCCACCTCAGGTGGTGTAATAATTGGCAAGTTAGATTAGCAAACCATTACTAGTGAGTTTGAGGGTACCTCAGGTGATATAATAGTTAGCAAGCTATATTAGCAGACCATTATTAGTGAGTTCAATTCTCACTGGGCGCCCCACACTTCTGGCCTTGTGCCACATCTAAGCTAAGCTTAGTAAATAACTATATTTGAAGAACATAGGGAACTTCATGCGGTGTAATAGGAAGCTAGATTAGCAGATCATTATTAGTGAGTTCGATTCTCACTGGGCGCCCAACACTTCTGGCCTTGTGCCATATCTAAGCTAAGTTTAGTAAATAACTTTATTGGATGAGTATAGGGCACCTCATGTGATGTAATAGTTAGCAGACTATTATTAGTGAGTTCGATTCTCACTGGGCGCCCCACACTTTTGGTCTTATGCCACGTCTAAGCTAAGCTTAGTAAATAACTATATTGGACGAGTATAGGGCACCTCTTGTGGTGTAATAGCAAGCTAGATTAGCAAACCATTATTAGTGAGTTCGATTCTCACTGGGCACCCACACTTCTAATCATGTGCCATATCTAAGCTTAGTAAATAACTATATTGAATATGTTATGCTTATTATCTTTCAACAAGTACTTCTTCCCCTTTGTTAGTTGTAATTAAATATGTGGACCATATGACCTTTAGGCACCCCTTTTTGATCTCGATTAAGAAAGGACATGTTTTTCACTTACACCGTCAATATCCGGTTGTTTTAAGAGGGGTTAGTTTTATAAATTTTTTTAAAAATCTAAAAAGATTTAAGAAAAAATTATAACCTAACCCCTAACCCTAACCCCTAACCCTAACAAACAACCGGATATTGAGGGTGTAAATGAAAAAAATTATCAAGATCAAAAAGGGGTGCCTAAAGTTAATATGATCCAAATATGGGCTGACGTCTGAAGACGGTCGGAAAATTAAAACGGAAAGTTTTTTGGTGGTCCCCAATGACAGTTTAACTACAGTCTATGAATTAACATTTTGCGAATTGGGTTACGGTTTTAGGGGATTAAGGTTGTTTTTAATTACGTATTGCTTTAAAAAATAAACAACAAAAAAACCCAAATTACTATACATTTAATTAACCATTGAAATTAATTATTGAATCCATTATTGAGACAGTTGTTTGTGTTAGTATTGCAATGTATAATTTCAATTAAACTTAGTTTAAAAAAATATTTTTTTAACATTAAATGTATAGTAATTTGTTTTTTTTGTTGCTTATTTTATTTAAGCAATATGTAATTAAAAACAACCTTAATCCCCTAAAACCGTAACCAAATTCGCAAAATGTTAATTCTTAGACTGTAGTTAAACTATCATTGGGGACCACCAAAAAACTTTCCGTTTTAATTTTCCGACCGTCTTCAGAAGTCAGCCCAAATATGTTACATAATTTTATATGATATGCGTCTTTCATTTCTTATTTGTTTTTTTTCCCTATGATCCAAGAAACCAAAATAATAGATGAATAGATACATATAAACAATATATAAGATAAAACGAAAATATAAACATCAACACTGACAACAATATTTCTTCGTACATTTCTTCCCAGCAACATTTTATCTTAACACAACTGCTCGTAGTAAATATTGGAGTTTGAAATTGGTACTTTATGGTTCAATCGAGTACGGTCGTTAAAGTACACAATTATTGATATCAAAGAAAGTACAGTACTTGTCGACTGTCTGTATGTAACCAATAGCAAAAAAAAAAAATGTCTGTTGTTCAAAAAAAAAAAAAAAATTTCCCGTAATATATTTTAAGCAAAGACCTATTTGAAACATATTATCATCAAAAGTTAAGTAATTATAGAAATTTTCGTGAAAATCGGACCATTAATTGATTTTTATAGAATTAAAAAAAAAGACTCTTGTTTTTGGCAACGTTAAAATTTCAATTGATTTGGTGGTGCAAAAATGTAAACATTGTTTTTGTTCATAATTTTTTTTATTTCCGTAAGCTGAAAATTTAAAAAAAAATCATGAGTTTTTTTAATGGTTCTTCTTTTGAATGGACACATTTTTTCAAGATAATATTAACCTTTATGCAAGTCTCATTGTATTAAATATAGGGGCGGGGGTAAATTTCACAGAGAAATTTGGAGGTCCCTATCGTTCAAGGATATATAATTCTTCTTCTTCTAATGATTATAGTTGATGAACTTTCTCGTATGAAAATAAATCGAAGGTATCGTTTCAATATTATTACCTTTACACAGTAAGAAATAATTGATATAAACAAATATTTCAGCCAGGTAATAGATAGTATTTACGTCATTTACAACTGATCGCATTTTACCTTCGACGCTGATTGAAACAAATAAAAAGCTACAGTGCGGCGCGTCGTTCTTCGAAACAAAATTCTTCCTAGCTAAGAAGCAACTGGTTACGCCAGATACACAAGACAACAGGTGAGAAAGAAAGAAAGAAATAGATACTCACTGTTTATGCTACTGCTGGAGACAAGGCCGAAGTCTGAGCTTTCCTCGTGGACCCTGACATGTAGTTGTCATTAAAAGATGATGTTGTCAAGATGATAGTCTCACGCATCTATTACTATTACCCACGAAGTTTATTTCTTTTTCTTAGTGTTTTTCTTTCTTTTTTCTTCTTTCTATCTGTCTCTTGTTTGGCTAAATACCGTCGTCTATCCCTTTTTCTTCTTCTTCTTCTTCTGCAGAGTGTCCGAATGGTCGCCTGTGCGTGGGTCTATGTGAGTTTCCTGGAGAAATAACCTGTAATGCAACCAGGTGGGAGGGAATGTTGAAAATAAATAAATAAATAAATGAATAAATAAATACGACCAGCCAGCGACACAAGCTGAAGTGACCGCCCGGTTTCCGACAGCTACAAATTTGGAAATGAAAACAGGAAGAAAGAAAGAGAAGAAGAAAGAGAAGAAACTTTCAATATGGTGGTAGGTGGGGGTGGGAATTAGAGAAAAAGAAGAAACAGCGCGCGTATATACGCCGTCCCCCTAGATCTCTCTCTCACTCACTCTCTCTCTCTCGCGCTCTCTCTCACGCTCTCTCTCTCTATTTTATTTGTCTTTTCTGTTCCTCTCAAAGAAGTCTCTCTTCTCCTCCCCTTGCCCTTCTTCTTCTTCTTCTTCTTCTTCTTCTTCTTCTTCTTCTTCTTCTTCTTCTAGTTTCACTTTCACTTTCGCTTTCGTCTATTACCGTCTCTCCTCCACCGCCGCCGTCGCCGCCGCCGCCAATGTCGAAGTGCCAGAGGCGTGCATGCAGGAGCGTACTGAAACAACTCTGGCGTAACGTTGGATGGAAGAAAAGTGAAATACGGTGGACACAGTCAAGGACAGGAGTAGTAGTAGTAGTAGTAGGAGGAGGAGGTGAAAGGTGTGGGTGTGGGTAGTGGTCGTGTTGGTGGGTGTCGATGGTCGGTAGAAGTGGGTGTCAATAAGCCGGCACTACCATCGTCACGTTCAACGCTACCACCGGTACCATTTTATTATTCGTCTCATTTTGTCCTTCTCGCTTGATACCTGGTTCTTTTCGGGTTGAATATTTTCTTCCTTTTCTCTTTTTGTGGTTTCCATCAAAAATTCATATCATCCATTTTTCTTTTTCTATTTCTTCCATCTTTGCTGTATTTATTCTTTCTTTCTTTCTTTCTTTCTTTCTTTCTTTCCATTCTATCTGCTCGTATTTTGAGACAATTGTAAATCCGTCTCAATTTTAACTCTGTTTACTAAACTTTTCTACATTAAAATATCTATCACCACCTGTTGATATCTATCTATCTATCTATCTATCTCAGTATGAATGTCTGTATCTATCACTCTATCTATCTATCTATCTATCTATCTATCTATCTAGCACCGCCATTTGATATCTATCTATCTATCTATCTATCTATCTATCTCAGAATGTATGTATGTATGTATGTATGTATGTATGTATCTGTCTATCTATCTATCTATCTATTTATCTATCTATTTATCTATCTGTTATTTAACGGTAATTCTTTTCTTATTTTTTTTGGTCAATTTAATAAAATCCCCTTCCCCTTTATTTTACTCCCCCCTTACCCCCTCTTTACTTCACCTTCTTTCTTTTCTTATCCTTTTCACTGTCCCTTTCTCTCTCCCCATTAATCTTTCTTTAACCCCCTCTCTTTCTGTCCTTTTACCTTTCTTTCACCATCAACAGAAAAACAATGACATAGCAGTACATATTCAAAAGCTGATTTCAACCCCAACCAATGTTTCCTTATAATTTCTTTCTTTTCCATCTCTCTCTCTCCCCCTCTTTCTTCCCTCCTCTTTCTTCTCCCTCTTTCCTCTCTCTCTCTCTCTTCCTCTCCCCCTCTTTCCTCCTCATATCCCCTTCTTCTTCTTCTTCTTCTTCTTCTGTAGATCCATCAATAATTGCTTTATTACACTTCCCCTTCTCGAATTCCTCAAATGTTGCTCCTGCTGCTGCTGCTGCTGCTACTGTAGCAACAGCGACGGTGACAGAAGCAGCAGTAGCAGCAGCAGCAACACCAGCATGACAAACATGAGGAAGGTAAGTAAGATCCCTTAGCCTTACAAGAGACGCTCTAATCGGCTGAATGAAAACACCGACACATGCATTAAAAAAAATATCGAAGATTTATAGAGGATCTATCGGTTTATTGGCATGTCAGAAAAATATTGGTTAAAAAAAATACAGGTTCGAATCCGGTTCAAAGTCAGTTGGGATTATTAATTTATCAAATATTTAAACATTGAATGCTTCAAGTAGAGAAATAATCTGTGGAATGGGGAATGATTTTTAGAAAAAAGTCACTCCATACCCCACACTCTTTTCATATAGACATACACGCATATCAAATATAGATATGCACACACACACACACACACACACACACACACACACACACACACACACACACATATATATATATATATATATATATATACATACGCACACACAGACACATACATATATATATACACTCACGCACACACAAACACACACAGACACACACACACACATATATATATATACGCATACAGAGACACACACACACATATATATATACACATGCACACACAGACACAGACACACACACATATATAGACACACGCACACACAGACACATACACACACACACACACATATATATATATATATATATAAAAACACACGCACACACAGACACACACACATATATATATATATATACACACAGAGGCACACACAGACACACAGACAATATATACACACACACACACAGAGACACACACACGCATATATATATATATATATAATATATACGCACACACAGACACACACACAATATACACACACCACACACAGACACAGACACACACACACGCATATATATATATATACACACGCACACATAGACACACACACACACATATATATATATACACACGCACACATAGACACACACACAACACACACACATATATATATATATATACGCACACATGCACACACAGACACACAAATATATATATGCACATACGCACACACAGACACACACACACACACACACACACACACATATATATATATATATATATATATATATATACGCACATACAGGCACACAAACACACACACACAAACACACACACAGACACACACACATATACATATATATACGCGCACAAATATTTTTTATACACACACGCACACACAGGCATACACACACACACACACACATATATATATATATATATATATACACACGCACACACAGGCACACAGACACACACACACAAACATACACACACAGACATATATATATATATATATATATATATATACACGCACACACAGACACACACACACACATGTATATATTGTTGTTGTTGTTAGCATCCTTCCCTCTACTAAAGACGATGGCGTAGTGTCTACTTTTTTCTTTGTTCTTTTATCTTCAACTGCGTGATATATGTTAATATTGTTACTTATTTATTCATTATAGTGTACAGTACATTTAAGATGCGATTGTTACCATTGGTTTCCAAGCAGCGTGTTAGCCACTTTTCGTCAAGACAACGCGCCTGTTAAGAAATGCAGAGAGAATAAATAAATACAGGTCTTACACCCGCAAATCGAGCACTTTATTTTCAATTCTCCGATACTAGAAAAAGACTAGCAATATATATATATATATATATATATATATATATATATATATATATATATAATTGTTTTCTCAATATGGCTTTGTTTTCTAGGGACTAATATAAAAAAGCATCTCTACTTAATGAAAAAAAACAAACAAAAGAAAGCAACAACGAAAACAAAAACAAAAAAAGCATGTCCTTTCTTAATCGAGATCAAAAAGGGGTGCCTAAAGTTAATATGCTCCAAATATGGGCTGACTTCTGAAAACGCTGGGAAAATTAAAACGGAAAGTTTGTTGATGGTCCCCAATGACAGTTTAACCACAGTCTATGAATTAACATTTTGCGAATTGGGTTACGGTTTTAGGGGTTTAAGGTTGTTTTTAATTACGTATTGCTTAAAAAAATAAACAACAAAAACCCCAAATTACTATACATTTAATTAACCATTGAAATTAATTATTGAATCCATTATTGAGACAATTATTTGTGTTAGTATTGCAATGTATAATTTCAATTAAACTTAGTTAAAAAATATTATAAACAAAAACAAAGAAATATCAATGTGCAAAATCTTGAAACATTCCGGATAGAATTTGCTAAAACTTCCAAAAACCAACAACTAGAATACATCCAAGGCCAATTTAAAAAAAAAAATCAGAAATTTCGTAGAAAATAGACAATCACAATTAATACGGCATACAATAAATTAAAAACTTCCAGCCAAGGAGATAGACTTCTGAAGTGGAAAGAACACTTAAAAATTTGCTTGGATACCCTCATAAAATCAGAGATAATAATAGTAATAATAATAAAAAAAAGTCCTTAATAGCCAACTAGATATCAAGCTAGGGCACTTTCTGAAGGATGACCTCGACGAAGACCTAAAACAATGAAAACAGAAAAGCCGCAGACGAAATACTCCCCAAAGTATGGGAGAAGGAAATTCGATAATATACGTTCGATTATGCAATACAGTGTATAAACAAAATACAATAGAGAAATGGATGAAAGGCTGCATCCTCCCATTCCTCATGAAAGGTGACCCCGGAATCACTACAAACTACAGAGGTATAACTCATTGCCTTTGCCTCTACCTTCGACCAATTCTTCTCCAGTTGGGGGGTCTAGATCTGGATCTTTATCGGACACGCTTTCACATCTCTAGGCTCCTAACAGCAGCCCTTCATTCTTTTTGCAATTGATATTTGCCCCAGTAACTAGCCGTATTTGCAAGCACTTCTTTCACCGCAACTATGTCCGAAAAACAGGATACAAACACGGTGATGTCTAACTGTACTCGGATTCTCTGGCTATAGCGGTGCCCAAGGAACGATACCGCGCAGGATCTGACCTGCCCTCAAATCTCTAAGCTTTCTGAGCAGGGGTAATAGAGAAGGGGAGACAAGGGGCAACTCTGTGAAAGCGAACGTTCGATAAAAAAGGTTCTCGAACGCTTCACATTTATCTATATCAATCTTTTTTTTTACAATAGATATACGTTGGAAATGATTTTTACTATGAAAATGCATTGGAAATGGTTTTTACTATAAAAATGCATTGGAAATGATTTTTTACTATGAAAATGCATTGGAAATGGTTTTTACTATAAAAATGCATTGGAAATGATTTTTACTATAAAAATGCATTGGAAATGATTTTTACTACGAAAATGCATTGGAAATGATTTTTACTACGAAAATGCATTGGAAATGATTTTTACTATAAAAATGCATTGGAAATGGATTTTAACACAAAAAAGCCTTCCAACTAATTTTTACAATAAAAATACATTAACCTATGTTTTTTTTTTACTATAGATATACGTTGGAAATGATTTTTACTATGAAAATGCATTGGAAATGGTTTTTACTATAAAAATGCATTGGAAATGGTTTTTAATACAAAAAAGCCTTCCAACTGATTTTTACAAATAAAAATACATTGACCTATGTTTTTTTTTTTTTACTATAGATATACGTTGGAAATGATTTTTACTATGAAAATGCATTGGAAATGGTTTTTACATTAAGATTGGAAATTGATACAGCATACTTATCCATCGGTCGAACTTCGGTTCGAATCTGGCAGTCTCCAAAAACAGCTACCAAGAACCGGTTGTCCACCCAATCAAAAGCCTTGGAATGATCCAAATTGATCAACGCGATTTCAGTGTTATCTTATACATCCTCTAGGATCGTCTGAATCAAATGCAAATTGTTTTGGATCGATCTTTTTTTTTCACATCGTAGTTCTGTTCAGTTCCAGTAAGATCCACTGCAACAAGTCACAAACGGTTTGCAAATATGTTAAAATCCTCAACTCTAAGTTATGGGCCTATAATCTATATCACCCCATACATATCTGTCGCCTTTTTCAGTAATGTGAGCACACCATTGGTAATGCTTAAAAACTGACTTTGTGTCACATCCTATTCGAGTGGAGGGATCGGAATATATATATATATTTGGGAGAATATGTGCTTAATTGAAGTCGTACCTAATTTTGAAAATTAATTAATTAATAATTAATGAATTAGGCGGGCATACCTATTGAAATGTAAGGCTAAAAAAATCGAGAAAAATCAATCTCTGTATGTACATTTCGACCTATTAGGCCTCATCAGCAGAGCTATAGACAGGAAGACCGATTTGTGTGTGATTCGAACCCTGACTGCCAAAGCGGTCTTCCTGTCTATAGCTCTGCTGATGACGCCTAATAGGCCGAAATGTACATACAGAGATTGATTTTTCTCGATTTGTTTAGCCTTACATTTCAATAGGTATGCCAGCCTAATTCATTAATTATCAATCAATTAATTTTCAAAATTAAGTATGACTTCAATTAAGCACATATTCTCCCCAAAATTGTCGGCTAAAAAAGCCATATCAAAAACACATTGTTTGTTTGTTTACTTCTCATATATATATATATATATAAACACATTATATTATTATTAACACTAGAGTGTTCCGAACAGAAAAAAAAAAACAACTACTTTGATCAGCTCAATTTGGATACCGGATGTCGCAAGGGGGAGCTGCAAAGAGCGATGAACTATAGGGATAAGTAGAGAGAGAGAGAGAGAGAGAGAGAGAGAGAGAGAGAAAGAAAGAGAGAGAGAAAGAGAGAGAGAGGGGGAGAGAAAGAAAGAGAGAGAGAGAGAGAGAGAGAGAGAGAGAGAGAGAGAGAGAGAGAGAGAGAGAGTCATGTAAATTCGGGCTGTCAACACGACATGATGATGATGATGATGATGATGATGAAAAATGAAAACCAATGATTGAACGCATCCGCCAGAATTGGGAAAACATTTGCAATATCCTCAAGTACACTTCGTACAGCACCCCACAAGAAAGAAACAGTACAGTCACTTGCTCCCTATCACACAAACCACCCGAGCGAGACGGACAAGGCATACTAGACACTGCTGGAGAAGCAAGGATGAACTCATAAACGACGTTCTCCTGTGAAATCCAGCACATGGAAACGTCAGCACAGGCCGTCCAGCAAATATTTACATTAACCAGCTCTGCGCGGATACTGGGTGCCTGCACATTTTGGGGGTCATGAGTTTAATCTTTTAACCTTCTTGAACTAATTCATTTAATTGAAAACAAGTAAAGTCCAGAAGAAGAAACTTGCCCTTAGTTAAGAAGAAGAAGAAGAAGAAGAAGAAGAAGAAGAAGAAGAAGAAGAAGAAGAATGGAAAATCAACACATAAACAAGTTATAAAGGAGAGCATCTCCTCCCCAAGTAAGTCTCTGAACTCTCTCTATCATCTCTCAGAACTCTCTCTCTCTCTCTCTATCATCTCTCTGAACTCTCTCTATCATCTCTCTGAACTCTCTCTCTCTCTCTCTCTCTCTCTATCATCTCTCTGAACTCTCTCTCTCTCTATCATCTATCTAAACTCTCTCTATCATCTCTCTGAACTCTCTCTCTCTATCATCTCTCTGAACTCTCTCTCTCTACCACCTCTCTGAACTCTCTCTCTCATCATCTCTCTGAACTCTCTCTATCATATCTCTGAACTCTCTCTCTCTCTCTATCATCTCTCTGAACTCTCTCTATCATCTCTCTGAACTCTCTCTCTCTCTATCATCTCTCTCTCTCTCCTCTCTCTCTCTATCATCTCTCTGAACTCTCTCTCTCTATCATCTCTTCTGAACTCTCTCTACCATCTCTCTGAACTCTCTCTATCATCTCTCTGAACTCTCTCTCTCTCTATCATCTCTCTGAACGCTCTCTATCATCTCTCTGAACTCTCTCTCCCTCTCTATCATCTCTGTGAACTCTCTCTCTCTCTCTATCATCTCTCTGAACTCTCTCTCTCTCTCTGTCATCTCTCTGAACTCTCTATCTCTCTCTATCATCTCTCTGAACTCTCTCTCTCTCTCTATCATCTCTCTGAACTCTCTCTACCATCCAAGAACTCTCTCTGAAGTCTCACTCTCACCAATTATATACCCGATGTCAATGTAGGTATATAATATTACCACATGTCGGAAACAATGAATGATAGAGACGATTGGCGAGAGACTGTCATGGATATCCGTGTTGTTAGCAGGACATGTTGATGATGATGATGATGATACTTCGTAAGGAGAACTGTCCAGTCCGAGTGACTTGTTGAAGCCAAACTGCTTCAACGCGTCACGGACTTAGCAGTCCGTTACCATCTCCTTACAGCTAACCACTTCACCCACCCGTAGACAGATAACATTTGCTAAATTGCTGGAAAACTCCTGTACCGGGAGGTTCGACAATCGGATTGAGCGTTCCTGAAAATGAGCCCTGAAGGCTTCAGGGATCTCGCGAGTTGACAGAAGTGTTGCATGATATATGTTGCATAGGGCCACATTCAAGTTGTAGTAGTAGTCGTCGTTAGTAGTAGTAATAGTCGTTAGTTCAGAAACAACATACTTATAGTCACAAAGGGTTGTTTATTCCTTTCAGGCTCATGGATTCTTTTTGAGAGAGAGAGAGAGAGAGAGAGAGGGGGGGAGTATGGTCAAATTATTCTTCTAACATAGTCTCGTGTTCTGTATTACTATCCCAAACCCATACGGGGAACCGGGAGCCACGTCTGACTCCCACCGGAGCCCAGCCGAAAAAGAAAGATTTTTCTCCTCTTCCGTTTCTCGTCCCGGCGTCACATCCGTTTCCGGTCAAAACCCGGAACTTCCGTTTTATTTTAAAATCTATTTCCGGGGTCATTGTTCGGTTATTGCTGCCCCCCCCCCCGTTGTGTTTTTACTCTTTCAAACTTTAACCTTTGTTCTTATTTCTTTTTCTTCTCTTTCTCCAGAAATCCGAATACCGTTTTATTTTTCAATCCCCAAATTCCCCGTAGATCATAATAATTAAGCTACATGAAAGTTATATCCGTCCGGCCAATTGACACACTTGGTGTAAAAATCGGGAAACCTTCACAACTCTTCTTTTCGAAATTGCGCATAGAGTTTCACGGCTTCGTTGTATATATTTTTTTTATCCAAGATCTAACAATATGTTCCTGGTAGCGCTTGCTAGCCTCACACTTCAGGACCCGACTAGTTAGATCTGCTGCTAGAGGATCTCTGTTTTTACAGCCCGGGTTAACTTATCTTCTAAAAGCTTCACAGTCTTTGCTTTATCAACGACAGGCTGCTGGCAAGACTTGACAGCGAAAGCTCTAATGATATATCTAAAATGTGCTTGTAATCGATATCGATATATCCCGGAAAGGCATATATTCGTAGAAGTAGCAGCGTGGTACACCCGAGCAGGTTAGTCGTAATACTGGTGCGTTGTCGTCGTCGTCGTAGTAGTATTAGTATAAGACATAGTAGTAGGCATTGTACCTTTGCATGTCTCCGTATTTATGGCTGACACTAGCCAATCATATTACTGTGAGGAGGGGACCAGGTGTATGCATATTCATTACATGATATTTTGATCATAGGCAGTATGTACAAATTTTAATATATTGCCTGAGCAACAAATTGACCAGGTGCAAATGACCGACGCGGAAGTATAGGAAATGCGTGGGTATAACCCGTAACCAATGAAAACACGCTGCGTGTGCCAGGGGGTGTGTCTCCTGGAAAACTGCATGGGTGTCACGATCAAAGAGTTGTGGCTATGTTGGAGTTTGGAGAGTTATATAAACTCTTAAAATTTTGGGTTAAGCAGGTCGCTCGCAGTCAGAACTCCCGAAAGTTTTTGTGTATGTGCGATCTCTACCAATGAGTCTAAGCACACTGAAGAATAAGAACATAATATCATATTTTATATACGATGGTTAGCGAAAATATAATGCCATTTTGTTTAGGACAGGTATAATTACCAACAGAAAAACATGTATTATACATCAAAATGAAGCTGGTTCTCTGTGGATCACAGTTCTACTTCTCCACATAGTGAACGTGGAGAAGTAGTCAGCATAATTTTACGGGACAGGGAAACATGTTCTCATTCGAAGGTGGAACATTGCTATTGAGAGAAACAGTAACTATGTGGAGAAGTAGGGGTGTGATCTACAGCTTCATTTTGTGTATGATACATGTTCTTGTGTTGGTAATTATACCTGTCCTCAACAAAATGACATTACTTTTGGACTCACGCTCGTATATGCTTTCATTCGAAAGTGGAAAATTGCTATTGAGAGAAACGGATACCATGTGAAGGAGTAAGGATATGATCCACAGAGGACCAGCTTCATTTTGATGTATGATATATGTCCCTGTGTTGGTAATTATACCAGTCCTAGACAAAATGGCATTACTTTTTGACTCACCTATGTGCAGAAGTAGGGATATGATCCACAGAGGATCAGCTTTATTTTGATGTATGATACATTCTCCTGTGTTGGTAATTATACCAGTCCTAAACAAAATGGCATTACTTTTTACTCACCCATGTGAAGAAGTAGGGATATGATCCACAGAGGACCATCTTACTTTTGATGTATGATACATGTTCCTGTGTTGGTAATTATACCTGTCCTAAACAAAATGGCATTACATTTTAACTCACCCTCGTTGTAATAATAAGGATGCAACATTTATAGCTTTATTCTATCATTTTAAACTAGAAATGGCTACCCAGCGTCGACTGGGCAGAACAGCATCTTTGAACTGAATGACATAGGAGGATATATTAAGAGAAAGATGCAGGAGCAAAATTAACCATTGGAAAAATTGGTATCTCACTAAGGAACCCAAACAAAAATGCAAAATCTGGAAATGAGGCTAGAAGAACAAATAAAGAAACTACGAAAACAAGCAAAAGTACCAAGGAAGAAAAATACACAAGGACAAAAAAAGATAACAACGACAGACAAGACTGACATTATAACTGAATGAAATAAACCAAAAAATATTAGCGAAAGAAGGGAAACTCAGATACCGAGACAGAATCAGGGAATAAAAACAAAACAGGATATTTCAAAATACGAAATAAAATTCTACCAACAAGACGCCGGAGAAAGCATTGAGAAAAATGAGCAACAGGATACAAACTAAAAAAAGATTTCTGGAGCAAACCATGGGGACAGACATAACACATCAGAAAGACCAAATGAATTAATAATATGAAAAAAAGAATTGCAATGTCCCGGTGTTATATAATTTATAAGCAGCTTATAAATTATGAGCGTACCTGAAGTTAGAATTTTGAATAGGGTCCGTTTACTTAAAATGACGGGGTCCATGGAAAGTTACCCGACAGTTACCCGATGTTGTATAAGGGTTATATAACACCGAGGCTGAAATACACCTGGGTCACAAAGAGAAATAATCAAAGTACGAAATTTAACAACATCAGACCATGATAGAATACATGAATTAAAAAAAAAATCACGTCCATCCATGACAGATTGTTTATAAAACTGGGTAAATACCCTCAAGATTCAAAAATGCACAAATGAATAACAAAAAGCGAAAGTATCCCAAACAAAAAAGACCCCCAAAAGAAACCACCCAAAGCAACAACAGACCCATAACATGTTTACCTATGATATGGAAAATCCTAACTGTTCAGATAAGAGAAGAAATATGTTAATTACTTGAATGTCGTGGACTATTTCCAGAAGAACAGAAAACATGTCACAAAGGAAAATCTTTTGATTTGATCCCTTGAGAGCGCATGAATGGACGTGTGGGGATAAGGTTTAGTTTAGTTAGTTAGATACGAAGCAGATTTCAGAGCGGATGGACCTATGGATGGTCGCTCTGATGTCGTTTTTCCCCTCGTGGCGGAATCAAAAGGGCATGGTCGTAAAATAAAGCTTTATCATAAACAAACGCCAAGGCTTGTTGTGTGAATTGATTATTAAAAACAATGACCAGCCCAACACAAAGAAGAATCAACAGAAAGAAGACCAACCCTTAAAAGTTAGTGTTGAAATTTTTCGGTATATAAGGTATGTGCTAGACGCCCACTCTTATTTATAGACTGGGCGATAGTCATGTGACCATATTCTTGTCCAATCACTGGCAGTGCTCTGCTGCTGATATTATTATTTATACTGGCTGTTCTGGTCATACCTACTCATAACTACTTGGATCTTCGTGGACGACGAAACATAGGATTATATCACTGGACTTATTCACTTACCAAAGGATTCTATAACTCAGGACTTACTTATTTACTTTAAGTTCTTTACAACTGGCCAAGGATGGCGGCTAGATACTTAACAGTAAGACATCATATCATTTCATCTATCTCTAATCTACCTATCTGTCTGTCTGTCTGTCTCTCTCTCCCTATTATATACCCGATGTCGTATAAGGGTTATATAACACCGAGGCTGAGATACACCTGGGTCACAAAGAGAAATAATCAAAGTACGAAAATTAGAAACATCAGACCATGATAGAATACATGAATTTCTTTTAAAATCACGTCCATCCATGACAGATTGTTTAAAAAACTGGGTAAATACCCTCAAGGTTAAAAAATACACAAATAAATAACAAAAAGCGAAAGTATCCCAAACAAGAAAGACCCCCAAAAGAAACCACCCAAAGCAACAACAGACCAATAACATGTTTACCCATGATATGGAAAATCCTAACTGTTCAGATAAGAGAAGAAATATGTTAATTACTTGAATGTCGTGGACTATTTCCAGAAGAACAGAAAACATGTCGCACAGGAAAATCATGGGATGAGCAGATTCATAATAAGCTTCATGAGATACAAGAAGTTATTGGTGAGTGGCCGGCAGGCTACATAAAAAAAACCCACAAAAGAAGTGATACTCGCCAGACTTCGTACTGGGCATACCCACATCACCCATTCTCACCTTTAAAAAAGGGAGGACGTCCCGTATACCCAATATGCAAAGTACAGCTTGTAAAGTTTTTAAGTGCCATCCTTGGCCAGTTGAAAAGGGCTTAAAGAAAGTCCTATGTTAGGGAATCCTTTGGTGATCTCCTTGGTAAGCGTATGTCCTATTTTGCGTATTGGTAAAAGTCCAGTGATTTAATCCTATGTCCGTCGTCAATGAACGCTGTAGTAATTATGACCAGTAGGGTGGGTTAAGTATTGTATCAGCCTCAGAGTACTGCCGGTGATTGACCAAGGAATAGATCACATGATCTCGCCTAGTCTATAAGTAAGAGCGAAGATCTAGCACACATCTTATATGTCAAAAATCTCAGCACCTCCCAGATGCAATGAATGATAGGGAAGGCTGGCGAGAGATTGTCGTGGATATCCGTGCTGCCTGCACGAAATGATGATGATGATGATTTTTTTGTTTTATTTTATTTTGTTATTCGTAATCTTATTATTATTATTACTAATATTATTATTGTTATAATTAGTATTGTCCCCTTTTCTTTTTTGTATTTTTTTTGTTTTCTTCTTTTTTTTAATTAGAAAAATACAATACACTAAAATACAAGTTAGTGAGTTTAGTATTTGGTTGGACAAGTTTTATATCGTGCACAAGACATCCATTTTCTTGGGGGGGGGGGAGTGTTACCCCTCTGCATGGAAGACAGTTGGCATATTCTACGGCCCAAACCGACAGGGCGATATTAAAAGTTCATTTAATTTTGGTCCCCCCATGATATCTTTCTTAAAAATATTAAGTTTTATCTTATTCAATGGTTTTGTGAACAGATCCGCAATATTCTTTTCCGATTCTATATACTGCAAGAATATTGTGGATCTGTTCACAAAACCATTAAGTTTTATCTTATTCAATGGTTTTGTGAACAGATCCGCAATATTCTTGCAGTATATAGAATCGGAAAATAATATTGCAGATCTGTTCACAAAACCATTGAATAAGATAAAATCTCAACACAGCTCACTACCAAACACACCCTACTAAACTGTAACAGTCTCAGACAAATCTGCATCAAATATTATCAGACAAAAAACCTAAAAGACCTCCTTAAAAATACAAACCTAGAAGACATTGTAAATTTTCTAAAAAC
Source organism: Doryteuthis pealeii (assembly GCA_023376005.1). Classification (NCBI taxonomy): domain Eukaryota; kingdom Metazoa; phylum Mollusca; class Cephalopoda; order Myopsida; family Loliginidae; genus Doryteuthis; species Doryteuthis pealeii. The sequence goes on from CM042171.1 coordinate 71,619,730, forward strand.
AAACAAAAGATCTAACAAAATATAACCGAGTACTTCCATAAAACCACTTCTTTAAAGACTGAAAGCCATATATAAAAACATTCTATATAAACTTTTCTGATATTAAATTACCCACAGAGGTTGATATGCCGTTAAACAAAACTCAAACTCGAACTCAAACAAGGGAAAATAAAAATAGATTACTATTATATACAGACCAGTAAATCCCCAAGGAGATTAAAAATATAAGGCGGGAAATTGTTAGCAAGGCATAACAGAATTTTTATATCAGGAAGACCTGAGGAGACTTGCTATCATTCAGATTCCATAGAGAAAAAAACACCACTCATGTCTTGGTATAAGGTTTAGTATTTATTTGTTATGTACGTCTTCAAATATGTTACCCTCCAGATGAATTTTCAATTAAGGAAAAGACCCCCCACCCCACCCCTAAAACAAAAAAAAAACAGAAGAGAGCTAGATCTGAAGATTATGGCGGTGGTGGAGGTGGTGGGGCTGTATTTGCACAGTAGGGTAGATCGATTTTTCACTTTAAAAAAATATCAAATTGTCCATCTATGCGAAAATTGTGTATCAGTATACTGAATACTGACACCAAAAATAAGATCTTTTACTTGTATCATTGTTTGAGGAAATAGTATCAAAGATTGTCAGCTAAAATTCAAAAATTGGTTGGGCAGAGTCATTGGATGTAGATCCCTTCGTCCGTGTCGAATACATGCAAATGAACAGCTTTCAGGAACGGCGATTAAATAGTTAACTAACCACGTATTCGAGCTTGTTGATTGGCTGGCTGTAATCCACGCGCACACGTAAAGTCTATAAGTTTAAGTGGTGGACCTCAACGCACCTTATATGCCGGAAGCGCGTGGTGTAATGGTTAAAGTCATGGGAAATGGACTCGTCGCTCCGAGTTCAAATCCTGGACGTGATAATTACATTTCACTTAGCGCTAATACCCTTGGGAAAGGTATGAATTCTACTCTCCTTCCAGCTATGTGTAAATAGTAGGGCAGAATGGGTTCTTTAACCTTGGTTAGGCAACCGGTCTAGGAGAAGGAAAACTCTGAATTCAAACCTGCTGAACTCCGCATAAGAAATTTACCTTGTGTCGCATCCTGCTCGTGCGGAGGTGTTGGTAAATATATATGCCGGAAGCGCGTGGTGTAATGGTTAAAGTCATGGGAAATGGACTCGTCACCCCGAGTTCAAATCCTGGACGTGATAATTACATTTCACTTAGCGCTAATACTCTTGGGAAAGGTATGGATTCTACTCTCCCTCCAGCTATGGGTAAATAGTAGGGCAGACTGGGCTCTTTAACCTTGGTTAGGCAACCGGTCTAGGAGAAGGAAAACTCTGAATTCAAACCTGTTAAACTCCACTTAAGAAAGTGACTTGGTGTCACATCCTACTCATGCGGAGGGGTTTGTGAATATATATATGCCGACATAATCCAACACAGATTCCAGTGCAGACGCCTCTTGGGATTTTCACTAGAGCCCCTTTGATCAGGTGGCCCTTATACCACTGGGTGCCAGACCTGTTTGCCTGGGATGGCCCTACCTACCAGGAACTTAAGTTCCCGACGGCAAAGCTGTGACACTACACCGCCCTGTCACGACGAGGACGGCTTGGACTTTAGTGTAGGGTCTCTTGGAATTTTCACTAGAGCCCCTTAGGCTAAGTTGTGGCCCTAATACCACTGGATGCCAGACCAGATTTCCTTGGATGGCCCTGTTGGGATTATCTTCCCTTTGCCTGGAAGAGTTATCTTCCCGCTGGGTTTCCGTGCCGACCACCAGGGAGGTCTGGTATTTAAGCGCGAGGGTCAAACTCTTCTGCTTCTTTTGTGCTTCTTCTTTAACGAACTCACATGGGCTAGACACTGTCTACCCCTTTCTCGGTGGGGCCTCTGCCCCCCCCCCCCATCACTAGTAAGTGAATTTTACTGCATAGACTATCCTTAGTCCTATATCGTTACTTTTGTGTACATTCTTATTGTACCTGTATGCCTTAATGTATGTTCATGTACATGTATTTCATTGTATCTGTATTTTATGTCTTATTTCTGTGCTGTCTCATGTATAAAATGTTATGTCCAACACAGCGTGTCGGAGTTTATTTGTTTCAATAGTAACATTGAATCTTACAAGTGGTGGCGAAGTGTCCACAATGTTTTTAAATGCATCTGCAAGAGTGGCTGAACAGGCCAATTTTTGAATGACAATCTCTGGTGCAGTGACTGCAAACAAACAGTGATGCTTGTTGGAGTCGCTGTTGTCTCCTTTCCTTCTGTCTCTCTTTTCTGTGGCGGCTTCCTTCCTCTCTTTTTCACTCCTTTTCGTACCTTGTTTGACGAGGAGGCACCAGGTCGCACGGTGTTCTGCACAAGCCTCCCATGTGTTGGTGTTGATGTGGCACGTCTTCATGTCCTTCTTACAGACGTCTTTAAAGCGTAGGCGTGGTCTCCCTACCGGTTGGGAGCCTTCTGCTAATTCACCACACAGTATGTCTTTAGGGGTGCGGCCTTTGTCCATCCTCCTGACATGGCCAAGCCAGCACAGGCGTCTCTCGCAGATAATAGCGAATATTATGTCGAACATTGTGGTTTTTATTGTTCTGAATAAATGAATACTCTTAACAGCATCAGAGAGTACCCCCCCCCCCCCAAAAGAAAAATTACCAACGCCCCACCCCCCTGACATATGGCATCCATTAGCCAGAGGTATTCAGTGGCTTTTTTAGGTATTATCCGAAGTTTTTTGACACAATCTATTATTTTTTAGAGGGTTGCAAGTTAAGTGTATTAGTTAATAAAGATATTTAATATGTTATGTCCGACGTTGAATGCTATTTTATTGATGTTAGGTTTTTTATTTTTTATCCATATTGCCTCAAGAATTTGTAGGCGTTTCTTATTGTTATTTTTATAAATAATTTTGGTATTTTCAGTGAGAATTTTACTAATATCGGGGGAGGTGGATTTTTATGGATGTTTTGTAATTAAGTGTTGTTTTATGGCACTAGTATCGGAGAGATGGTATGTAAGGCAACGGGAGTTGCAGTAGGAATAAGTAGAAACGATCGCCAGGCATTTAGAAAAGATTGAGAAAAAAACTCGTCATACAAGAATTGTCAGTTGAGTTCAACAAAACATGCATATATATATATATATATGTGTGTGTGTGTGGGGGGGGGGTTTGTGTCTAACATAGACTTTTGTAAGAAAGAGATGTAGTCTTCCGAAATATCAGGAAAATAAATGGAATTTAAATCATAATATACAACTCAGTTTTTCATTCATTTTACTCATTTCTTTCATTGGGCTAGACGGGCGGTCGGAGAGGCCCCCTCCGATCAATCGGTTGGTCACGTCAAGCCCTAGCACCTATATGATTTTCCCAACCCTATTGCCCTTATGGCAAGCCACAACCCCCTTTTGATCATATGGGTGCTAGAAGGCGGTGGCTGCGGGTCTACATGTCATGGGAATGACGTTAAAATCTATCTGATGGTGAGGTTCCAGTTTTGGAGGTTTGGGGAATGTGGAGCACCCCATTCATCACCATTGCTCCCTGGTCCACTCTGACCCGGAGTGGTAGTATCTGTTAGGGTCCCATCCATGGGTTAAATAGAAAAATGTATTTATAAAAAAAATAAAAAATTTTTTTTTTATTATCCATTAAGAATCGATTTATTTCAAAACTTTATCGGCATTAAATGACCCACTGAGGTTGATATGCCGTAAAACAAAACAAACCAAATCATTTCTTTCATGCTTTGAATAACAACCAAACAATTATTATGGTTTTTATTGTTCTGAATAAATGAATACTCCTAAAAGCATTAGAGAGTACCACCCCCCCCAAAAACAAACAAAACAAACACCCAACGCCCCACCCCCTGACATATGGCATCCATTAGTCAGTGGTTTTTTAGGTATTATCCGAAGTTTTTTGGCACAATCCTGAGTTAGCCAAGCAGTTGGCGCGTAAAATCAGTTTTCCCATGTTTTACAAAGAACTTATTTTAAATTCTTGTTAACGCCGCGTGCTGTCCTCACAGAAGCAACGAGATGAGTGAGTAGCGATTAAATGCAACGAGAATGGGGAAGATGAAGGATAATACACGGAAAAATAATTAATAATAAAGATTTACTGAGATTCATGGAAAATGATTACATTATATATACTAGCAAATATATGCACCCTCCGGGTGCAAGTATTTAAGTTTTAATGTAATAAAATATTGTATTAAATTAGAAAGGCTAATGAAACTAAATAAGAATACAGATAGATTTGAAACAGAAGGAGTATAATAAAAAATGGAACAACTGAAACTTACTCTTCCATCACTCTCGTCTTTCATTGTTATTTTTTCTAATTTAAGTATTTAGTTATAAGAGGAAGTAAAGAATAAAATGACAGTTATTTTATCTTGTTAATGGATTTCATTTAAGATTCATTGAAGAGATTTTTGCTTATATTCATTCAAATAAAACCAAACAGTTAGAAATCAATAATACTAAGCACATATTTATTAAATTCGATTTTTAATATTAATATGCAAATTAGCCTTCCCGTTCACACTGTAAAGCGCTATTTTGTTGTATATATAAATATAATTGCATGTTGTCAGTATGTAGACATAGTTAACAGTATTAATAATGTAAGACAATTTTATTAATAATTGAGGTTTAGATAAAAATAAAATCATGGAGAATGTGATGTCAATAACTAAGAGAATTGTGACTTGAGTAGGAATATAGTTTCGGTTACAGACAGAAAAACACACAATCTCCATTATAATAAGATATATATATATACATATATATATATATATATATATGTGTGTGTGTGTGTGTGC
>CM042171.1:71629598-71679598 GCA_023376005.1 Doryteuthis pealeii
CTAGCAAGAGCATGAAATGTTTTTTCTTATGTAGTTGGTGTAATCTAACAAAGTGTTGCATAGGGCCAAGTTCGAGTTGTAGTTGTAGTCGTTTAGTAGTAGTAGTCGTTAGTTCAGAAACAACATACGCAAGTCGTATAGTCACAAGGAAGCGCGTGGTACAATGGTTAAAGTCATGGGAAATGGACTCGTTGCTCTGAGTTCAAATCCTGTGGTAATTGTATTTCACTTAGCGCTAATACCCCTGGGAAAGGTATGAATCCTACTCTCCCTCCAGCTATGGGTAAATAGTAGGGCAGACTGGGCTCTTTAACCTTGGTTAGGCAACCGGTTTAGAAGAAGGAAAACTCTAAATTCAAACCTGTTGAACTCCGCTTAAGAAATTGACCATGTGTCGTATCCTGCTCATGCGGAGGGGGGGTAAGTATCTTATATATATCCAAAGGGTTGTGCGTTTCCTTTTTAGGCTCGTGAGAGAGAGAAGAGAGAGAGAGAGAGAGAGAGAGAGAGAGAGAGAGAGAGAGAGAGGTCAAATTATTCTATCGTAAATCATATTCGGTACTACTATGTGAAACCCATACGGGGCAACCCGGAAAGCCTCCGTCTGCCTCCCACGAAGCCTAGCCGGAAAAAGTAGATCTTTCTCTCCTTCCGTTTTTCGTCCTGGGATTGGGAGGGTCACCCACTTCCGCTTCAGGTTAAAGCCCGGAAATTCCGTTTTTATTTTAAAATCTAGTTCCGGGGTCATTTGTCGGTCAATTGCTGGCACCACGTTGATTGTTTACCACTACAAACTTTAACCTTTTTTATTATTTCTTTTTCTTCTCTTTCTCCTGAGATCCGACTACCATCCTCCTTTCAATCCCCAAATTCCCCATAGACCATTATAATTACATTACAAAAGATTACTAAATGAGAAATAACCAAACGGAGGTTGGAAATGAAATGGAATCTTTATAACATTAACAAAATAGAATCCTCACCAGCGGCGTGGAAGAATGGAAACCACTGCGTTACTGTCCTCTTTATTTGCAAGGTTGGGGTTGGATATGTAGGTCAGTTGTGCCGGGGAATGTGGAAATATTTGTACGCATTAAGGCATCTAAATCCGTGTTTAACCCGTGTGTGTGTGTGTGTGTGTGTGTGTGTGTGTGGTTTAGTCGTATTATCCACTTAATTTCTGTATGTTTACGATTCTGTAAATATATAAGTCGTCTTCGGGGGGTGGCCTAAGTCAGTATCAGCCAATTAGCGAGGGAGTCTATCCCCTTTTCACTTGCGCTAGACCAGGAGATTTTTTTTGCGTCTGAGGTGGAGCGAGCGGACATATTCTTTCTGAAGGACTCCCAGAAAAAGAGGCCAACGCACGAAATATACAAGGTGTGTCATAAAAGTATCGAGATTGAAAGCTGTATTTACCAAGATAGGAATGAACAATAAATGTGCATTACTTTTTCAGAATACTAGGTGTGTCAAAAAGTACAGATTTTTATGCTGTGTTTATTACCAAATAGAAATGAGAATGAATGAATACAAGGTTGTGAAAAAGAAGATTTTAATGTATTTACGAAATAGAATTTGATTTTTTCAGAATACAAGGTGTGTCAAAAAGTCAGATTTTAAAGCCTGTGTTTACCGAATAGAAATGAAGAATGAATGAAAATGGAACGTTTTTTTCAGATACAAGGTGTGTCAAAAAGTACAGATTTTAAAAGCTGTTTACCAGATAGAAATGAAGAATGAATGGAAACGTTATTTTTCAGAATTGTGAAAAGTACAGATTAAATCTGTGTTTACCGAAATAGAAATGAAGAATACAAGGTGTATCAAAAAGTTAAAAAATATCGATACTTTTTTGACACACCTTGTATATATATTGTTCTGGTTCCAAAGATTAGCCGCTTTTCATCAAAAAACTAATCCAATAATTCGATGAGTTCTACCTGAAAGAAACAAGAACCTCCATTAAAAGACAAAAACTAAAACAAGATTATCCTAATCTGAAAAGAAACAATTTCAAGTATTTATGAGATTATTCAATTCTGTGTTTGATATGGAAAATCCTGATTGAACAATTGGCAGAGGAAATTTCTTTTATTATTTTATTATTCCTTTTGAGTTTCCACATCAGTGTTAGCTGATGGTCTTTCACTGGAGTCTGAGTGACAGCAAGTCTCCTCAGGTCTCCAGGACTCTTCGTGAGTATTCTGGGCAGATTGCAGCAGTGGCAGTGTTCTGAATGGTTTCAATCATTCTTCCTCTGATATCCAAACTTTCCAACCCTTTTCTAATCCTTTTGGGACTGATCCAAGTGGCACCAACTACAATTGGTATACTTTTCACTTTCATATTCCATAACTTTTTCAGTTCTCTGGCAAGGTCCAGATATTTGTCCATTTTTTATTTTCCTTAATTCACACCTGTGATCTGCTGGATACTGCAAAATCCACCATTTGACAAGTCTTTCTTTTTGTTTATCAACACTAGGTCTGGTCTTCTTGGCTGGGATATAGGTGATGGCCGTTATTATTATTATTATTATTATTATTATTATTTATTATTTTATTATTATTATTTCCAGCCTGGGCAGTAGCTGGTGGTTTAGTGGAGGCGGTGTGAGCAAGCAAATTCCCCTGCAGGTGCTCCAGGACTCTCTGATATCGCAAGCATAATATTAACTGTGCTGTTAGTAAGGATGGTGTGCGATTCTTACTCTGATTTCAATTTATTAAATTCTTTTCGCAGAACTTTGGGGGATCGGTTCAAGGGCAGCATTACAATTGGTAATGGATCTTCACCGTTCATTGTTTGTTTGTTTCACGAATTTTCCAGTTCTCTTGGCAGGTGCAAGTAATTTGTCTATTTTCCTATTATTATTATTATTTACATCTTTTTTGAGTTTTCAAATTTCAGTGGTTAGCTAATGGTCTTCAGCTGGAGTCTGAGTGAAGCAAGTCTGCCTCAGGTCTGCAGGACTCTTCTGAGTATTCTAGCCTGATTGCAGCAATGCAGTATCTGGAATGGTCTCATTCCTCCTGCTGATTTCCAAGATCTCAAGTGCTTTTTTTCAAATTTATTGGGACCGGTTCCAAGTGCACTAACTACAATTGATGCGAAAAAAGCTTTCAAGATCGTTCTAAACAATTTTTTCGCAAATGCTTGACCGTACCAACTACCAGTGTAAAGGTCATACAGAGGGCATGGCATTGCTAAGACCACAAGCAGTTGGAACGTTAATTTCATAGATTTAAGGGCGTCTGACAAGAGATTTTAAATTTTTCTTTTGTAGCTTGTTTGACAAACATAGTCAAACAGTTCGATTTCAGCGTGTTTTTCAAGGATTTTAGGCGTAGGTTTTGGAATTCTAAGAAGAAATTTTCAGAAGTTGCAAACGTATGCAAGGCATGATTAGACCCTTTAGAGGGCTTGCTAAAAATTAACCAAAATTCAATGTTCTTTTATTAATTTTCAATATTGCTAGCATGCGTTTTTTTTTTTTTTTTTTTTTTTTTAATAGCCCGCTTGGATGTGGGAAAAAATCTTTCAGAACGCAATTTTCTAAAAATTTTCCGGCAAATGTTTCGTGCCGTACCAAACTATGCAGGTTAAGGTATGCAGGCATGAACGCCTTGCTAGAAGCAGCAGCTGGAATGTAATTGCATGAGTTTTAAGGCGTCCGACAAGAGTTTTATAGTTTTTTTTTTACTTGGGGCATCAAAATCATCAGTAAAAAACAGGTCGATTTAAACGGTGTTTTTCAAATGATTTTTGGCGTAGGGTTTGAAGTAATAATGATTTAAGAGAAATTTCAAAGTTGCAAATTATTTTTGAAGTATAATGAATTTAAGGGCAAAATTGTCAAAGTTGTAAACTATCAGGAATTATTAGACCCTTTAGAGGCTTGCTAAAATAGCAAATTCAATGTTATTTTATTATTTCAATATGCTACATTGGCGTTTGTTCTTTTTTTGGTTTATTTTTGTTTTTTAATAGCCCGCTTGGATGTGAAAAAATCTTTCTGAGCGTAAATTTCTAAATTTTCCCAATGTTTCTACATACCACTACGGCAGGTAAGGTATGGGGGCTATGGCAACCTTTTTGCTAGAAACAAGCACGTTGGGAACGTTATTTCATAGATTTAAGGCGTCCGATAAAGAGTTTTTAAGTTTATTTTACTTGCGTCAAATCATAGTCAAAACGGTCGATTTCAACGGGTTTTCAAGGATTTTAGCGTAGGTTTTGGAGTATATGAATTCAAGAGAAAATTTTCACAGTTGGCATAATTATCTGGCATTATTAGACTGTTGGAGCTTGCTAAAATAGAAATTCAAATGTTTATTTTATTAATTTTCAATATTGCTACACGTGTTTTTTTTTAATTGGCCGCTTGGATGTGTAAAGCTGAATGGAATGAGATTTAGATGAGACCCTTATAAATAGATAAGATTTAATCATATAAGTGAAAGGCAGGTCCAAATTTGCGCCCAGAAGAGTACAGCACGTATATATGATTGGTGGGTAACGATACTCACTGGGAATTATGCAAATGTATTTGAACACAGCGCCGACTGGCAGTAAATTAGTTCAGTTTCTGAAGCGACAGTCACTTACTTTCACACGAATACACACACTCCCCGTCCCGGTCAGATGATAAGTCATTTGGGATCAGGCTTGCAGCCACTGTGTCAGCAGATTCATCACATCCCACTTGCACTAAAAGAAAGGGGTCAAGCGACACGGGCCAAATCTGCTGATGTCCGCACGCCTCAAAAGGAGGAAGGACATAAAGCTGACTACATTTTTCTCATCCGACATTAGAGGTAGCGGTGAGATTGCCTCCATTCAAACTTTTTCCGTGTGCCAATCATGGCTTATGCAGCGGTAGGACAATTTGCTAGATCATTTCCAGGTGCATTAACCGTTGGTTCGACAGGATTCTACTTTCTGAGTGATGCACCAGTACTCTCCTTTTGGGCACTTCCACTACACAGAACGCACCACATCACACACACATATATATATATATAATATATATATATTAATATATATCATTATAATGGAGATTGTGTGTTTGTCTGTTGTAACCGAAAACTAAAACTCACTACTTCAAGTCACAATTCGCCTTAGTTATGTGACATCAGCATTCAGCCATAAATTTATTTTTTATTTTAACCTGCATTATTGAATAAAATTGTTATACCTTATTAATACTGTTGGTTCTACATACTAATAACAGTGCAAGTATATTTTATATATTCGAACAAATAGCGGTTTACAGTGTAAACGAGAAGGCTTAATTTGCATATTGATAATTAAGATTTGAATTTTAATAAATATATGCTTAGTATTATTGATTTAATTGTTTGGTTTTCTCTTAACGAATCTGAGCAAAAATCTCGGGTATAAATCTTAATTTAAATTTTATTGAAATAATTCATAATGTATAAACTAATAGATAAATTAGGAAAAATGAAAGATCGGGAGTGATGGCAAATGATGTAAAGAGTTGATTTAAAAGGCTGTTCTAATTTTTCGATTATACCCCTCAGTTATCATTTTCTAAATAGTTTCTAATTTGATACAATATTTTATTACCTCAAAACCTAAATTCTTGCACCGCGAAGGGTGGGCATATATTTGCTAGTATCTATAACGTCTGTTGCTATCGATCTATATATCAGTCTATCACACAACAACAACACAATATATATATATATTATCAGTCTATTCACCCAGCACACACACCACACACACACAACACCACATAATATATATATATATACTATATAATATATATAAAGTCTGTTGCTAATCGATCTATAATATCAGTCTATTCACCCACACACAGTATTATATATATACTATATATATATAGAGAGAGATAAGATATAATATTATCAGTCTATTCCACACAGCCACACAACGACACACACCACACACATATATTATAATATATATATATATATATATATATATATATTATATATAAGTCTGTTCAATGTATGTAGAACATGATCAAGCAAACTATTTTATGATCTCATAATAAATGCCCGCTTCTGGACTTGACTTAAATCGGCGCAGTCAAATTGATTAGCGTGTGTGTGTCTGAACACACCCACACCCACATCCACACGCCACACACAGAGCACACTATTGGAAAGAGTTCAACGTTGTAACCAATCACTTTACAATAATTACTTTCCTTGTGTGGCCAGTGGCGACACAATGTTAATCATGGACGTCAACTGTCGCGAAAACCGACGGAAGTTCAATCGCCCAATCGACCGAATGCAACAAATGACGGCAACGATGAAATTGTCGAACAAGATTTTAAATAAAATTAATTCCATGCTTCCGCTAAACAGTTTACAAGTTAACCATAACGACAAGAGAATGTGGAATTAAGCGTAGTTTTCCTGGCCGAGGCAAATGTTTAAGCAGTTATTACCTGCTTTCAAAAAAGTATCGAGACCTGGAAGCTAATATTGTTAAAGAGATGGAATATAATAATATACCACGTACCTCCTTTTTTAGGTATATAAGGTGTGCTGAAGTCCACCACATAAACCTATTAGACTCTGCATGGGCGCGTGTTTAAACCTAGCCCATCAAAACAGCTAGAATACGTGGTTAGTTAACTATTTAATCGCTAAATATATTGCTTTCCCTAAACAGTTTAACAAGTTACCATAACGACAAGAAGAATGTGGAATTAAGCGTAGATTTTCTGGCTGCGGCAAATGTTTAGGGGCAGTTATTGGCTGCTTTCAAAAAGTATCGAGACTGAAGCTCTCGTTTGTAAAATTTCCCACAATAAAGAACAGTAGTACAACATGTACAAATGAAAATCCGCTGAAATATCAACACTCGCTTAAGTGCAAAGCCTGCTGCTATTTATAGTTGGAAGAGTTCATATGTGCGTGGTAAATTACCAATACACCCCATCCTAAAGTATTAACTCCATAGATAGTCTTAGTATCTCATCCTCGTCGCAAGTTGTTGTGGCCTGCTTAGGAGGTCAGAATAAAGACACAAGAGTGAAAATGAGTTAAACAAATATATTAACAAAGATCAGTAGTACAAACATATACAAATGAAAAGGTCACTCACGAGACTGTCGTATCGGCTATCCGCTGAAATATTAACTCTCGCTTAAGTGCAGAACCTGCAGCTATTTATAGTTAGCAGAGTTTATGTGTGCGTGGTAAATTACCATAACATATATTAGATTTAAGATTTAATCAAGATATGTGTTATTGTTGTGGGTTTTTAAGGGGTAAAAATAATACAAAACGACGGGTAACAATTGGAGCAAATGTATTGAACAAAAGAGTAGACATTTACAGTAAAGAAAGGGAATTGCGTCCGACCAATAGAGTTACGAGGCTGACTCGCATTTGCTTCCGTCAAGCCATTATTGTTCCTGGTTTTTGGTAACGTCGGCGCATTCCACTATTGTCTATAGGGTATATCACCTATAACAGTTATAATATTTACCAACCCACGAGCAGGATGTGATACAAGGTCAATTTCTTAAGCGGAGTTCAACAGGTTTGAATTCAGAGTTTTCCTTCTAGACCGGTTGCCTAACCAAGGCTAAAGGCCCAGTCTGTCTACTATTTACCCATAGCTGGAGTTAGAGTAGGATTCATACCTTTCCGCAAGGGTATTAGCCTAGGTGAAATGCAATTACGCACGTCCAGGATTTGAAAGCTCGGGGCGACGAGTCGCATTTCCCATGACTTTAACCATTACACACAGCGAGAGAACCTGCCAGAGGCAATTAATGACAGGTACGGTTAGTGAGAGATTGTCATGTAAATCCATGTTACACGACCTGATGATGATGATGGATGATGATCTATTCATTGCCAAAATCTTAAAAAAAACATAAAAAAACCAATATTCTTTTCCCGCCAAACTGATTTATAACAAGTCTTAGCAACTTTTCTTCATTTTTTTCTTTCTCCTCCGTTTGTCTCCTTTTCCTTCAATTGAAACAAATCATGGCATTTTTTTTATCTTAGAGAAACAGGAATAACTCTCTTGGGAAAACATCTTATTCTTCAGGGAAACTAATGAGGAATATTTTCTCACTGGAAACGGCTGGTTAGTGGAAAAGCTAACGGTCAAATAAGTAGATTCCCTTTGAGTAAACATGAAAAAATTCAGAAATAGCCAACGAAATTGGGGAACTATTCTTTATTATGAATCAATAGAAAAAACTTATTTTCATGCCACCAGCTCTAAAATACGAACGTTGTGTAGATAGCAATAAGATGAGGACAATAGTCCGAATAATCCAATAAGCCAAATAATCAGCCCTTCATTAAAAATTCAGAGAAATAGTGTAGATAAGCAATAACGATGAAACAATAGTCCGAATAATCCACTAATCCAAATTATCAAGCTCATTTAAAAATTCAGAGAAATAGTGTAGATAACAAAAAGTGAAACAATAGTCGCGAAATCCAAATAGTATACAATTTATCAGCCATCTTAAACCATTAAGAAAATAGTGTAGACTAACAATAAAGACGAGGAGCAATAGTCGAATAATAATATTACTAATTATCAGCTCATCTAAAAAATAACAAGGAACACCAAAGAAGGCCGGGGAGCACATCTAACAAACTGTTTGTAGATAACAATAAAGATGAGGACAATAGTCGGAATAATACAAATTATCAAGCCTCTCTAAAAAAAATAACAAGAAACACTTGAAGACAGGCTGGAGAAGCACATCGATCGAAACATATGTATAAACAATAAGGATGAGGACAATAGTCCGAATAATACTAATATCAAAGCCTCATCTAAACAATTCTGAGAAATTCTGTTGATAACAATAAAGATGAGGACAATAGTCTGAATAATTCCAAATAGTACAATTTATCAAGCCTCGTTTAAAAAATTCATAGAAATAGTGTAGATACAATAAAGATGAGGACAATAGTCCGAATAATCCAAAATAGTACAATTTATCAAGCCTCATTTAAAAAATTAAGAGAAATAGTGTAGATAACAATAAAGATGAGGACAATAGTCCGAATAATCCAAATGTACAATTTAATTAAGAAGCCTCATCTAAATAATTCAGAGAAATACTGTTGATAACAATAAAGATGAGGACAATAGTCCGAATAATCCAAATAATACAATTTATCAAGCCTCATCTAAAATAATTCAGAGAAATAAATCTTGTTTTTTTAAGATGACACACCTTGTATTTGAAACAATTAACGTTCCATTCATTGTTTATTTCTATCTTGGTAAATAAAGCTTCAATCTTGAACATTTATGACACACCTTGTATTCTGAAAAAAAAATATCGTTAACATTCATCCAAAACAAAATGACATTACTTTTTTGACTGACCTATGTGGAGAAGTAGCATGTGATTCACAGAGGACCAGCTTCATTTTGATGTAAAATAAGCATATTCCTGTGTTGGTAATTATACCTGTCCTAAACAAAATGACATTACTTTTTGACTCACCCTCGTATTTGAATCTGAAAATGATGAAAATTAAGTAACAGTTACATTTGATTCTCCAAGCATCGTATCTACTTTTTATGATACATGTGAAAACTATTTTTCCTTTTTCTATTCCTATAAAGAACACATACAAAAAAATCTGGTTTTACTCTTATATTGTTAATTCCTTTGTCGCGTACTTGAGTAGAATTTAACTGTGACAAATTACCTTCAATATATCGACTAATCAACCATCCATTAAACTTAGGCGATGGTTGCTCTCTCTACCATTGCAATTAGTCTGTTAGTTACATTTCTTCACTTCAAGAATTACCGTCTTGGAGAAGGACATGTTAAAACGACCAGCTAAGGTCGTCGTCAAGAACGATTCGGACATTGTTTTTTGGAAATTTTCTCCGGTGAAGTAAAAAAATAAAAAATAAAAATAAAATAAAAAATAAGATAAATGTTGGCTGCAATTAATTCTGTGTCTTGTATTGAAAACGATATTGGAAGATAGGATGAACATCGCGAAGCCACTGAAACTTTCCTTTTCATTCATTATAACAGTATTGTGACCCTGAAGCGTAAAGAAATGACGAATACAGTCTAGGCTTTCTTTAGCAGTAAGCCCCGATATCTTCAGGTCTTTCTTTGGGTCAGTATAAGAGAAGCACTATGGAGAAATGAAGCTCAAGTAGTTTTTTTTTAAACTAACAAGAAGAGAACCCCTTTGGTTTGATTCAGAGTTTTCATTCTCCAAGACCTTGCCATACAAGTTTAAAAGGAACCCGGTCAGCTCTTAGGCTGTTTCTTTATAGAAAATACCAAGATAGAAATGAAGAATAAGGGAAGCGTTATTTTTTCAAATACAAGGTGTTCTCTTCTGTTAGTTTAAAAAAAACTACTTGAGCTTCATTTCTCCATATCTTCTCTTATACTGACGGCCAAAGAAGACCTGAAGATATCGGGTTACTGTAAAAGAAAGGCCTCGACTGTAAGTGTCATTTCTTTACGCTTCAGGGGTCAAGACACATACGGTTTAAATGAATGAAAAGGAAGTTCATTGCTTCGGTGGTTCATCTATCTTCCAATTATCTTTTTTCAATGACAAAACAAATTAATTGCAGTCGCAACATTTTTATCTTATTTTTTATTTTATTTTTTATTTTTTTATTTTTTTTACTTCACCGGAGAAATTTCCGAAAACAATGTCCGACATCGTTCTGACGACGACCTAGGGCATGGTCGTTTAACAAATGTTCTTCTCACGAACGGTATTCTTGAAGGAAGAAATTGTAACTACAAGACTAATTGCAATGGTAGAGAGAGCAACCATCGCCTAAGTTTAATGGATGGTTTTGATTAGTCGATATATGAAGGTAATTGTCACATGTTAAATTCTACTCATTAATTATTTTATTTTTTGTACGGACAAAGGAATTAACAATTAAGAGTAAAACCAGATTTTTTGTAATGTGTTCTTTATAGGATAGAAAAGGAAAAAATAGTTTTCACATGTGAATCATAAAAAGTAGATACGATGCTTGGTGAGTACTCAAATGTAACTGTTACTTAATTTCATCATTTTCAGATTCAAATACGAGGTGAGTCAAAAAGTAATGTCATTTGTTTAGGCAGGTATAATTACCAACACAGGAAATATGTATTTTAGCATGCAAAATGAGTTTTTTTTTTTTTTTTTTTTTTTTTTTTTTTTTTTGTCTCCTGTGAATCACATCCCTACTTCTCATAGGTGAGTCAAAAGAATGTCATTTTGTTTTGGATGAATGGAAAGTTATTTTTTTTTTTCAGAAATACAAGGTGTGTCATAAATGTATCGAGATTGAAGCTTTATTTACCAAGATAGAAATAAACAATGATGAAGTTAATTGCTTCAGAATACAAGGTGTGTCATCTTAATTAAAAACAAGATTTATTTCTCTGAATTATTTAGATGAGGCTTTGATAAATTGTATTACATTGGATTATTCGGACTATTGTCCTCATTCTTTATTGTATAACAGTATTTCTCTGAATTTTTAGATGAGGCTGATAAATTGTACTATTTGGATTATTCGACTATTGTCCTCATCTTTATTGTTATTCTACTATTTCTCTTAAATTTTTTAAATAGAGGCTTGATAATTGTAGCTATTTGGATTATTCGACTATTGTCGCTCACTTATTGTTATCTACACTATTTCTATGAATTTTTTAAACCGAGGCTTGATAATTGGTACTATTTGGATTATCGGACTATTGCTCATCTTATTGTTATCAAGCAGAATTCTCAGAATTGTTTAGATGAGGCTTGATAATTAGTATTATTCGGACTATTTCCTGCATCCGTTATTGTTTACATACGTTTAGATCGATGTGCTCTCGCAGCCTTCTTCAAGTGTTTCTTGTTATTCTTTTTTAATGAGGCTTGATAATTTGAATTATTCCGACTATTGTCCTCATGCTTTATTGTTATCTACCACAACATTTGTTAGATGTGCTCCCGCCTTCTTTGGGTGTTCCTTGTTATTTTTAAAAGATGAGGCTTGATAATTAGTAATATTTGGATTATTCGGACTATTGTCGTCGTCTTTATTGTTATCTACACATTTTTTCTTATGTTTAAGATGAGGGGCTTTGATAAATTGTATCATTTGGATTATTCGGGAGCTATTGTTTCATCTTTATTGTTCATCTACCTATTTCTCTAATTTTTTAAATGAGGCTTGTAATTTGGATTATTTGGAATTATCGGACTATTGTCGTCATCTTTATTGTTATTACACTATTTCTCTGAATTTTTTTAAATGAGGCTTGATAATTTGGATTATTTGGATTATTCGGACTATTGTCTCATCTTTATTGGCTATCTACGCAACGTTTCGTAATTTTTAGAGCTGGTGCACATGAAAATAAGTTTTTCTCTATTGATTATAATGAAAGAAATAGTTCCCCAATTTCGTTGGCTATTTCTGAATTGTTTCATGTTTACTCAAAGGGAATCACTTATTGGAGCCGTTAGCTTTTCCTAGCTAACGGCAGCGTTTCAGTGAGAAAATATTCTGCATTAGTTTCCCTGAAGAATAGATGTTTTCCCAAGATGGTTATTCCTGTTTCTCTAAGATAAAAAAATGCACATGATTTGTTTCAATTGAAGGAAAAGGAGACAAACGGAGGAGAAAGAAAAAAATGATAGAAAGTTTGCTAAGAACTGTTATAATCAGTTTGGGCGGGAAAAGATAATTGTTTTTTTTTTATTGTTTATTTAAGATTTAGGCTAATGAATAGATCATCATCCTCGTCCATCAGTTGTGCTAACATGGATTTACTGACAATCTCTCACTAACCGTACTGTCATTAAATTGCTCTGGCAGGTTCTCCTCCGCTGTGGTGTATGGTTAAAGTCATGGGAAATGGACTGTGTCGCCCCGAGTTCAAAATCCTGGATGTGGTAATTTGCAAAAAAAAAAAGAAATAAATTTCAAAAACTTAGCGGCTAATACCCTTGGAAAGGTAATGAATCCTACTCTCCCTCCAGCTATGGGTAA
Organism: Doryteuthis pealeii; assembly: GCA_023376005.1. Taxonomy (NCBI): domain Eukaryota; kingdom Metazoa; phylum Mollusca; class Cephalopoda; order Myopsida; family Loliginidae; genus Doryteuthis; species Doryteuthis pealeii. The sequence goes on from CM042171.1 coordinate 71,642,628, forward strand.
ATAGTTAGGTAGACTGGGCTCTTTAAGCGCTTGTTAGGCAACCGGTCTAGAAGGAAACTCAACCGATGTTGAAACTCCGCTTAAAGAATGACCTTGTGTCAACAACTTACTGGCTCGGGTTAGAGATAAATAATATAACAAACTGTTATAGGTGATATACCCTATAGCATGGGAAATGCGCGACGGTTACATAAATACCAGGAACAATAAATGGCTGCGAAGCAATGCGAGTCAGGCTCGTAATACTCTTATTGGTCGGACGCATTCCACTTTCTTTTACTGTAAATGTCTACCATTTTGTTCAATACTTTGTTCTCCCAATTGTTACCCGTCGTTTTTGTATATTTTTGGACCTTTTAAAACCCACAACAATAACACTATCTTATTAAAATTTCCTTTTAAATCTAATATATGTTATGGTAATTTACCACGCAACGCATAACTTGCTAACTATAAATAGAGGCAGCTGGCACTTAAGGCGAAAAGTTAATATTTCCGCGGATAGCCGTACACAAGTCTCGTGAGTGACCCTTTTCGTTTTTGTATATGTTTGTACTGCTGTTCTTTGTAAATATTTGTTTAACTCATTTTCTCTCTTGTTCTTTATTCTGACCTCTTAAGGGCAGGCCGACAACAACTTGCGAGGAGGATGAGATACTAAGATTCCTGTGGAGTTAATACTAGGATGGGGTGTTATGGGTAATTTACACGCACATATGAAGTCTTCCACTATAAATAGCAGGCAGGTTCTGCACTTAGGCGAGTGTTGATATTTCAGGTGGATTTCTTTGTACATGTTTGTACTACTGTCTTTTGTTGAAATTTTACAAACGAGAGGCTTCAGTCTCGAACTTTTGAAAGGCAGGCATAACTGCTAAACCATTTTGCCTCGGCCAGGAAAATCTACGCTTATTCCGACATTCTCTTGTGTTTTTTTTTGGGTTAACTTGTAAACTGTTTAGGACAATATATTTGCGATTAACTAGTTAACTAACCACGTATTCTAGGGCTGTTGATTGCTAGGTTTAAATACACGCGCCCATGCAAGTCTTAGTTTATGTGTGACTTCCAGCACATCCTTATTTACCTACAAATAAGGGGTACGTGGTATATTGATTATAATTTCTCATCTCTTTAAGCAATATTAGGGGCTGCAAGTCTGCGATACTTTTTGAAAGCCGGCAATAACTGCTAAACATTTGCCTCGGCCAGGAATCTACGCTTAATTCCACTATTCTCTTGTCGTTTATGGTTAAAAGCTTGTAAATGTTGGAAGGCATGGGAATTAATTTTTATTAAATCTTGTTCGCCAATTTCATCGTTGGTGCATTTGTTGCAAAAAATTCGGTCCGATTGGGCGAAATTGGGAAAACTTTTCCGTCGGTTTCGGGCGACAGTTGACTCATGATAAACATTGTTGTCGCGCACTGGCCCAAGGAAAGTAATTATTGTAAATGTGATTGGTTACAACGTTGCGACTCTTTCCGAATATTGTGCTGTGTGTGGTTTTGTGGATGGTGGTGTGGGTGTGTTCAGACACACACAACGCTAATCAATTTGACTTGGCGGCGATTAGTGCAAGGCCAGAAGGGGGGCATGTTATTATGAGATCATAAAATAGTTTGGCTTGATCATGTCTACAATACATTGGAAGCATGACTTATATATATATATATATATATATGATTATATATATATATATATAGTATATGTGTGTGTGTGTGTGTGTGTGTGTGTGTGGTGTGGAATAGACTGATAATATAATATCTATCTCTCTCTATATATATATTATATATAGTATACTTGTGTAGTGTGATAGGACGTGATATATAGATCGTATAGCAACAGACTTTATATATAATATATATATTATAATATATATATATGGTGTGTGTGTGTGTGTGTTGTGTGTGTGTGTGTGTGTGAATAGACTGATAATATATATATTATATTGTGTTGTGTGTTTGTGTTGAATAGACTGATATATAGATCGATTAGCAACAGACTTTAAAAATAAATATATACTAAGGCAAAAAATAAATATGCCAACCCTTTTTCGGGTGGGCAAGAATTTAGGTTTTTGATGTAATAATATTGTATCAATTAGAAACTATTTAGAAAATGATAAACTGAGGGGGTATAATGCGAAAAATGAAACAGCTTTAAATCTAACTCTTAACATCATTTGCCTATCACTCCCGTCTTTCATTTTTATCCTAATTTATCTATTTAGTTACATTCTGAATTATTTATCAAATTAAATTAAGATTTATACGCGAGATTTTGCTGCAGATCGTTAAGAGAACAAACAATTAGAAATGCAGGGATAATACTAAGGCATATATTTATTAAAATCAAAATTTCTTAATATCAATATGGCAAATTAGGCCTTCTCGTTTACACGTGTAACGTTATTTTGTTGAATATATAATATACTTGCATGTAAATTAGTATTAGAACCAACAGTATTAAATAGGTATAACAATTTTATCAATATTGAGGGTTTAAATAAAAATAAATTTATGTGACTGTGATGTAATACTAAGGGGAATTGTGACTTGGTGTGGATTTAGTTTCGGTTACAGACAGATCACAACACAATCTCCATTATAATAAGATATATATATTATATATATATATATATTATGTGTGTGTGTGTGTGTGTGTGTGTGGTGTGGAAGTGCAAAGGAGAGTCTGGGGCATCAACTCAGTAGTGGAAATCGCTTGCGAACCCGTTAAATTGGCCTGGAAATATCTACAAATTGTCCTACCGCTGCTAAAGCATGTTTGGCGGCACGGAAAAGTTTGACTGGAGGAAGTCTTCACGTACCTCTAACTGTCGGAGAAGAAAAAATGTGTCAGCTTTATTGGCGCTTCCTCTTTTTGAGGGGGTGCGGACATCAGAGAATTGGCCCGTGTCGTGCCGCTTTCTTTTAGTGCAGTGGTGTAGATTATATCTGTGACACAGTTGGCTGAGCTGAGGCCAAATGACTTATTCTCTGACCGGGAGGGAGTGTGTGTTTCGCTGTGAAAGTGTGACTTGTCGTTCAGAAAACTGAACTAAATTTACTGCATTCGTGTTCGTGCTGTTCTAAATAGCTATTTGCATAATTCCAGTTTGATTATCGTTCCCACCAATCATATATACGTTGTACTCTTCTGGGCAAATTTGCTGGCATTAAACTTATATGATTAAAATCTTATCATATTTTATAAGGGGTTCATTAAATCGTCATTCCTAATTCAGGCTTTCTAACACAGTCCAGGCGCGCCATTAAAAAAAAACACGTGTAGGCAATGATTGAAAATTAATAAAATAACATTGAATTTGGTATTTTTAGGCAAGCCTCCAACAGGTCTAATAATGCCAGATAATTTGCAACTTGAAAATTTCTCTTGATTGCATTATAGCTCCAAAAACCTACGGCTAAAATCCTTGAAAAAAACGTTGAACATCGACTGCTGTTTTGACTATGATTTGACGCAAGTAAAATAAACTTGAAACCTCTTATGGCGAGCGCCTTAAATCTATGAAATAACGTTGCCAATGTTTTCTAGCAAAGGTGGGCCATGCCCATTACCTTACCTGGTAGTTGGTATGGTCGAAACATTTGGAATTTTAGAAAATTAGGCTCAGAAAGATTTTTTCACATCCAAGGGGCTATTAAAAACAAAAATAAACAAAAAAGAACAAACGCATGTAGGCAATATTGAAATTAATATAACATTAATTTGGTAATTTTTAGCAGCTCTAAATGGTCTAATAATTCCTGATAGTTTACAAACTTTGACAATTTTGGCTTAAATTCATATCCTTCAAAAATAATTTGCAAACTTTGAAAATTTCTCTTAAATTCATATACTTCATACACGCTACGCAAAAATCATTGAAAAACAGCGTTTAAAAATCGACCTGTTTTTTAGCTATGATTTGATGCAAGTAAAAAAACTATAAAAACTCTGTGTCGGACGCCTTAAAATATGAATTAACGTTCCAGCTGTTGTTTCCTAGGCAAGGTTCTGCCTGCATACGCCTTACCTGATAGTTGGTACGGACGAACATTTGGAAAATTTTCAGAATTGCTTCTGAAAGATTTTTTCCACATCCCACAGCGGGCTATTAAAAAACCCAAAAAAAAAAAAGCGGCATGTAGCAATATTGAAAATTAATAAAATATAACATGATTTGGTATTTTTAGCAAGCCTCTAAAGGGTCTAATATGCCTATGTTTGCAACTTTGAAATTTCTCTTAAATTCCAAAACCTCGCTAAAAAATCCTTGAAAAACACGTTGAAATTCGAACTGGGTTTTGACTATCGTTTGTCAAAGTACAAAAAGAACATTAAAATCGTCTTGTCAACGCCAAATCTAATGAAATTAACGTCCGGCAACTGTTGTTTCTAGGGCACAGTTGCGCATGCTCGTATACTTACCTGGTAGTTGGTACGGTCAAAGCATTTGGAAAAAATTAGAAATCGATGCTTTGAAAGCTTTTTTCGGCATCAATTGTAGTTGTGGCACTTGGAACGGTCCCAATAAATTTTGAAAAGAGACTTGAGGATCTGGAAATCAGAGGAGGAATTGAGACCATCCAGATTACTGGCATTGCTGAAATCGGCTAGAATACTAGAAGAGTCCTGGAGACCTGAGGAGACTTGGCATGTCACTCAGACTCCAAGTGGAAAGACCATTAGCTAAGCACTGATGTGAAAATCAAGAGTAAATAATTAATAATAATATGGAAAGATAGAATACTTGGACCTTGCAGAGAACTGAGAAAATTGTGAAACATGAAGGTGAAGATCATACCAATTGTAATTGGCTGGCCCTTGGAAGATCGCCGCAAAGTTCTGGAAAAGAATTTGAATAATTGGAAATCAGAGTCAGAATCGACACCATGCCTTACTACAGCAGCAGTTAAGATTGGCTTGGATAAACTCAGAAGTAGTCCTGGAGACCTGAGGAGATTTGCTGTCACACCGCCTCCACTAAACACCAGCTACTGCAGGTGTGAAATAAAAATATAATAATAATAATAATATCATATAATATATAATGAATAACGGATCACCTTATCCCCGAGCAAGAAGACGCAGACCTATGTGTTGGATAAACAAAAAAGAGAAGAAACTTGTCAAATGGTGGAATTTTGGCAGTTTCCAGCAGATCCAGGTGAATCTAAGGAAATGAAAAAATGGACAATATCTGGACCTTGAGCTAGAAGACTGAAAGTTATGGAATATGAAAGTGAAAGTGATACCAATTGTAGTTGGGGTCAGCTTGAACAGTCACCCCCCCCAAAAGGATTAGTAAAGGGTCTGGAATGTTTGGATATCAGAGGAAGGATTGAAACGCTATTCAGAACCATCTGCAGTGCTGCAATCTGGCGCAGAATAGCTGCCGAATGAGTCCTGGAGACCTGAGGAGTACTTGCTGTCAGGCTGCAAGGACTCCAGTGAAAGACGGCAACAGCTACAACTGATGTGAAAACTCAAAAGGAGTAAATTAATAATAATAATATAATAATATAATAATAATAACAATAATAAAAGAAATATCCTCTGATAATTGTTCAATCAGGATTTTTCGCATATCAAACAGCAGAATTGGAAATAATCTCATAATCTTGAAATTGTTTCTTTTCAGATTAGGATAATCTTGTTTTAGTTTTTTGTCTTTTAACTGGAGGTTCTTGTTTCTTTCAGGTAGAACTGCATCGAATTATATTGGATTAGTTTTTGATGAAAGCGGCTAAATCTTTGAACCAGAACCCAAATATATTAGCAAGTGTGTCAAAAAAGTATCGTATATTTTTTAAGCTTTTTGGATACACACTTGTGATCTCTTCATTTCTATTTCGGTAAACACAGATTTTAAAGTCTGTACTTTTTGACACACTTTGTATTCTAAAAATAACGTTCCATTCATTCTTCATTCTATTCTCGCGGTAATAGAAAAAAACAGCTTTAAAATCTGTACTTTTTGATCACACCTTGTATTCAGAAAATTTAACGTTCCATTCAATTCTTCATTACTTTTTTACACACCTTGTATTCTGAAAAATCAACGTTCCAATTCATTCTTCATTTCTATCTCGGTAAACAAGGCTTTAAAATCGTGTACTGTTTGACACACCTTGTAATTCGAAAAAATCAACGTTCCATTCTATCTCATTTCTATTTCGGTAAATACAGCTTAAAATCTGTAACTTTTTGAGCACACCTTGTATTCTTAAAAAAATCACGTTCCATTCATCTCTTCTTTCTATTTTGGTAAAGCACAGCATAAAAATCTGTAAGCTTTTTGACACACCTAGTAATTCTGAAAGTAATGTCACATTTATTGTTTCATGATCCTATCTTGGTAATACAGCTTCACTCCTCGTACTTTTATGACAACACCTTGTATATTCGTGCGTTGCGCTCTTTTTCTGGGAGTCTTCAGAAAGAATAATGTCGCGCTGCGCTTCCCACCTCAGACGCAAAAAATCACTCCCTTGTCTGGCGCAGTGAAAAGGGATAGACTCCCTCGCTAATTGGCTGATACCGACTTTAAGGCACCATAGAGAGATTGAAGCTTGTGTTGGAACTTCCACACTTTTTGGCACAGACCAAATAGGAAGAAGAATTGTGCATCAAGGGTTGCCAGTGCCAAACCCAATTCTAGACGACCGACCTCAGGTTTTGAAATTCAGAGTTATGCCCCTGCTCCTAGAGCTGGTTACCTACCCAAGGCCTGAAGAGCCCAGCTCCCTACTATTTAACCCATAGCTGGAAGGGAGAATATATGGATTCATACCTTGTCCCAAGGGTATTAGCGCTATGTGAATGCCAACAGCTTCGTTATATATATATATTCACTAATCACGCAGGGCTTGGTTTTTGGCAAAAATAATGAAAATTTTATTAATTTGGGAAGATATTTAAAAATCAAAATTTGGTATAGTAACAGAAGGTAATTGAAATATGATGTTGTTGATGAATAAATCGCCTCATTTATATTGTAATTTTAAATTGTAAATCATTGAATTAAAATTTCTTAACTTAGTATTGTGATCACAATTTACGAGGGGATTTTTTGGGGCAGCCAGATGGAATATCTAACTTGTGATAGGTTAATAATCGGATCTGCGAGACTAACTTTTTAAAAAGCCGCCCCCCCCTCCTCTCTGCTCAGAGCGACGCCAAGGTAGCCATTCTAGTTTTAATATAAAATCAATTAAAAAGATATTTGAATTTCAGTAATTTTTTTTCACTTTCAATTGAATTCAAGACAGATAGATATAAAAGAAAACCGTCTCAAGTTTCACAGTAATGGGTCTATATTAGAGTATACCTCAAATTTGTCGGCTGCTAGGGTTTTTTAAAAACTAAATTAAAATTAATTAAATCATATTATTCAGAGGTCAAACTTTTGTCTAAATTGTTTATTATTATTATTATTATTTTATTAATGGAAAGTTTTCACACCTGTCTGTAGCCGATGGTTCAACTGGAGGCTGAGTGACAACTTTTTTCAAGTTCATTCTGGCAAAGGTCCAGATATTTGTCAATTTCTTTGCATTTTCTTTAAGTCCACCCTTGATCTGCTGCACTGGCAAAAATCCAACCAGTTGACAAGGTTCTTGTCTTTTTTGTTAATAATACATCACTAGGTCCTGGTCTCTGCTGGGATAAGGTGATCCGTTTTAAATCTTCAAAGTCCCAGAGAAATTTTGTGGCGTTTCGTTCTCAAGAATAGATTCTGGGGTTTATGCATATACCATTTTGTCGTCGTGGTCAAAATTTCAATTTCTTGCCATAATTCCAGTGGAATCACTTCCCAACCCAGTCGTGTCTAGTTTTGTATTCGTTCGGTTGTGCTAGGGGAGGGGAGTGCGAAAAATAAGTTATTATTATTATTATTATTATTAATTATTATTATTATTATTATTATTATTATTCACGTCCTTTTGAGTTTCACATCAGTGTTAGCTATGTCTTTCAGCTGGAGAGTCTGAGTGACAGCAAAGTCTCCTCAGGTCTACCAGGACTCTCTGAGTATTCAGGCAGATTGCAAGGCAGTGCAGTGTTCTGAATGGTTTCAATCCTTCTCTGATTTCAAATTTCCAAACCCTTATTATCCCAATCCTTTTGGACCGTTCCAAGTGCAGCCAACTACAATTGGTATCAACTTTCACTTTCATATTCCATAACTTTTTCAGTTTCTCTTGGCAAGGTCCAGATATTTGTCCATTTTTTCATTTCCTTAGCTTCATTCTGTGATCTGCTGGCACTGGGCAAAAGTCCACCAGTTGAAAGTTCTTTTCTTTTTTGGTTTTCAACACTAGGTCTGGTCTATCTTGCTGGGATATTATATATTATTATTATTATGTATTATATTATTATTATTATTATTATTAGGTGTTCACACCTGCCGTAGCCGGTGGTTCACTGGAGGTTGAGTGAACATCAAGTCTCCTCAGGTCTCCAGACTCTTAGCTGAGTATTCTAGACAATTCTACCCGATTCTTTATTATTATTAATTATTATTATTATTATTATTATTATTATGAAGTTTTCACACCTAGCCGTAGAGCGGTGGTTCACTGGAGGCCCTGAGTGGACAACAAGTCTCTCCAGGTACCAGGACTCCTTCTTGGTATGTCTAGCGATGACTTAACAGTGCTTGTAGTTTGGATGAGTCTTCGATTTATTATTATTAATTATTATTATTATTATTTTTATTATTATTATTATTTATGTTTTCACACCTGCCGTAACCGGTGTTCACTGAAAAGGCTGTGGTGACAGCAAGTCACCCCAAGTATCCAGGACACTTTTTCAACATCAAAATCTCTTACTCATGTTTTATTATTATTGAATTATTATTTTATTATTATTATTTATTATTTATTTATTATTAATTTACTTAATCAAAATATTAGTTATGATTTAACAAGGTTGATAAACAGTTATAATAAAATGTTTAAAGCGTTGTTAAACTTTTCTATGGAGCAGCAAGTCTCCTCAATGCCTCCAGGAACTCTCGAAGTATTCTGGCAGATTGCAGCAGTTGCAGTGTTCTGAATAGTTTCAAATCCTTCCTCTGATTTCCAAACTTTCCAAACCCTTTTCCATCCTTTGGACCGTTCCAAGTGCACCAACTACAATTGATATCAAACTTTCACCTTTCATATTCATTACTTCTGGTGTCCTTTTGTGTTTACGATAGCCCTACTAGTCACCATCTATGTTCTGACAGGTTCCTCGTTGCTTAACTTCAGCCGACTTGACAGAGACCGATGTTTAAGTCAGATTTTAAATCATTATGGTGTGACAGACGCACGATTCATTTCCACAAGTATATCAAAATAAGTGTCCTAGACTGACCGTATAGTTGTGGGGTTGGGAAAAACAAGATAGTTTTCTATTCGGTTCGAATAAAAATGGTGTCTTCTTTCTACTTCCTAGGTACCAACCAAAAAACACGTCACGTGATCAGTTTAGGCCCATATTGAGAGAGAATGGGTAGAATTATATTTTAAAACTTTTTTAAAAAAATCTCGCAAAAAGAAATAAACGAACATAAAGAGTTTCAAAGGATAGAAACAGTTATTTTCAAAGATCAATTATTCGAATTGGGGAAAAATTATTCACCGTTATCAATTGAAAAATAGACGTAAAATAGTCCGTTTCCTTTACAACCTGGGCGATTTCTTTATTGATATTTCTTTTGTACTAGATTTCTTGTATTCATGGTTCTTTTACTAAAAACTCCTTTCTCAGCATTGAAACTTTAAAAGATCTTCTGAATATAATTTTATTCGCACATCATATCTTTATAGAAAAAGTAAAAAATCGTTTAATTATCGGTTCATTTTTTTCAAATATTTCAATAAAATAAATAGACCTCTGTAAAAATATTCCCTGATATATTTTAGGAAAAAAAAACTATTTCATGACGATATTAACATGCAAAAGGTAAGTAATTATGGAAATTTTCAAGGAAATCGGACCATTAATTGATTTTTCAATAGAATTTAAAAAAAAAAGCCTCGTCATGAATTTTGTTTTTTGGAAAGTTAAATTTAATTGAAATTTAACGGTGGCAAAAATGTAAACTGTTTTTCGTTCATAATATTTTCATTATTTTGTAAGCTAAAAATTTTTAAGAAAAAACATCAGGAATTTAAAAAAATAAAATGTTTCCTTCTTTTGAATGGACCAAACAATCTTCAAGATAAATATTTAACCTTTATGCAGTTTCATTGTGTTAAATATAGGGGGGTAAATCTTCACAGGGAAAAATTGTGTACCGTAGAATATGTACAAGACAGAGTTTACAAATAGTTAAACTTGAATATAACTACTGTATACTTTTACACTTTGTTAGAAATAAATAAATATCTCAGATATTCCACTAATTTAAGAATAATAGATAGATTAATCTAAACGAGTGATATCTACCCAACTCATTTTATTTAAATAGGGTCTTTATTTAGCTTCATATAGAATTATATATTTTTTTAGATTTGATTATTTTTGTTTTTGTTTACCGGCATATCAACCTCATGGGTGCATGTTAATGCCGGACTACCGTTTGAAATGAATGGGTGATAATGTTGAATTTTCTAAAGTTTTTTTTTTTGACATTTTTTGTGAATGAAACTTTTAGATGATTTATAAAACATATTTTTGTGTTTCATTTTTTTTTGGAAAGATTTTTAGATTTTTTGTTGTAGATGTGTGGCTTCTTTAATGTCATCCGAGTAGTTTTTTCTGGTTTTTGGTAGATAATCTGTTTTAGTTTGTTGTTTGGGGTAGTAATTTTTTTGTTTGTTTTAGTTGCTACATTCTGTTTAAAATGTGTTTTGATTGTGGTAGAGGTTTTTGGCAGGTATGCAATATGAGGCTGCTTTCTTTTTTGAGGGGTATGAATGGGTTAATGTATTTTTTTAGAATCACTGATGACAAGTTTAGCAAGGAGTACCTTTGGTTTATTTGAAAATTTGAATGTTTATTACAAAAAGAGGCATGAAATGGAGTCACTTTTCTGCAAAACCTCTTAGGCAGGAGTGCTATACTCTACCATAGCTAAAAGTAGAGTATAGCAACTCATGTCTATTCAAGAGTTAAACATTGTCTAGTGAGAACCTGTATCATTTTCTTTTTTTTAAAATATTATTAACAAAATTTAAAAACAAAACCTTTGGCAAATTAGAAAAGATAATTGCCCTAGATTACATTCTTCGATTTTATTATTAAATTATTTCGAGAGAGTAGATTGTTTTTAACTAAATCCTTTCCTATGGCTCGTAAAGCCGGTGGTTCACTGGAGGATTGAGTTTGACAGAGCAAGTCCACCTCAGGTCTCAGGACTCTTCTGAGTATTCTAGGCCGATCTTAACAGTGCTGTTATTTGGATGGTCCACTTCTTTATATTATTCAATTAATTATTATTATTATTATTATGAAGGTTTTCACACTGCCGTAGTCGGGTGTTTTCACTGGAGGAATAGGTGACAGCAAGTCACCGTCAAGGTCTACCTAGGACTCTTCTGAGTATTCTATGCGGCGATCTTAACATATGAGTAGTTTTGGATGGTGCGCTCGATTCTTTATTATTATATATTGATTGATTATTATTATTATTGATTATTATTATGTTTTCACTAATATACACCTTGCCGTAGCCGGTGGTTCACTGGAGGATAGGTGACAGGCAAGTCACTCAGGTTCTCTAGGGACACTTTGAGTATTTCTAGCGATCTTACAATGATGTAGTTTGGATGGTCTCGAATTCTTTATTATTATTATTATTATTATTATTATTATTATTAATTATTATTATTAGTTATTATTTTTTCACACATGCGCGTTAAGTCGGTGGGTTCATTGGAGGCTGGAGTGGACAGAAATTCTCCCTCAGGTCCCCGGGGACTCTTCAGAGTATTCTAGCCGATCTTAAATGTGGTGTAGTCTGGATGGTCTCGTTTGGATATATCGTGGGCACCTCAAGGTGGTGGTAATAATTTGGCAAGTTTAGATTAGTAAACCGATTTTAAGTGAGTTTGAGGTACCCTCAGGTGATGTAAAGTTAGGGCAAGCTATATTAGCAGAACCATTATTAGTAGTTCGATTCTCACTGGGCGCCCCCACACTTCTGGCCTTGTGTCACATCTACAGCTAGGCCTTAGTAAATAACTATATTTGATGAACATAGGGAACTTCATGCGGTGTATTAGGAAGCTAGATTAAGCAGATCATTAATGTAGTGAGATCGATTCTCTACTGGTGGCGCCCAAACACTTCTGGGCCTTGTTGCCATATCTAAGCTAAGTTTAGTAAATAAAACTTTATTGGATGAGTATAGGGCACCTCCATGTGAATGTAATAGTTAGCAGATCTATTAATTAGTGAGTTCGATTCTCACTGGGCACCCCAGACTTCTAATCATGTGCCATATCTAAGCTTAGTAACATAATCTATATTGAATAATGTTATGGTTAATTATCTTTCAACAACGTACTTCTTTCCCCTTTGTTAGTTGTCATTAAATATGTGAACCATATGACCTTTAGGCACCCTTTATTTGATCTCGATTAAGAGGACATGGTTTTTCACTTACACCGTCAATATCTGGTTGAGTTTTAAGAGGGTTAAGTTTTAACATAAATTTTTAAAAATCTAAAAAAGATTTAAAGAAAAAATTATAAACCCTAACCCCTAACCCCTAACGCCCTAACCTATTATATTCTTACTCTTCGTTTTATTATGTATGTTGGGTTATATGTATATTAATACTATATCTGAGTACTATAAATAGGGGGTCTCTATTATAGTATATTATGTTAACCATATTATATGTCTTGACGTCGAGTATCGGTTTCTGAATAATATACTACTGGATAAGTGTGTGGTCCTTCTCTTATATGATTCTAGTTATATCTCCTATCGTCTTATTTGTATATATATTCTATTTTTGTCCTGAGTGGGTGTTATCTTGTTGTGTTGATTAATGTTTGTTATATATCTATGCTTATATATATATTATTCATATATCAATCTATTTCAATTTTATCTTTCTATTATTTATTTCCATATTATCATTTATTATTTATCTCTATTGAATTATATATTGAAATTTCTATAGTATGTACAGTTGATTTGTGTTTATGTTTTTATTTTTTGTCTAGTTATTGTTATATATTTTTCTTATATTTATATATCTAGTTTTTATATAAATATATTTTATTTCTAATTTCCATTTATGTATGTATTTTTTTTTTTTTTTTTATTTTGTTAAATTGGGTTTTTGTTGTTTTATTTTTAAATGTCTATTAATTGTTAATTTTATATATATACAACCTAATTTATTCCTTTTAAAACAGTACCAAATTCCGCATATATTGTTATATTTTTCTATATCTGTTATTGTATTATTACTATGTCTGTTTGGTATGCTCACTCTAATATTATATATCTCCTTGTTGTTTATTTCTCTGTATCGTGTTCTTCTATTTTATTATGTCAGTTCGCTCTATAATGTTATGCTATTTGTATATTTATTATGTTATGTTATGTCTGTCTTTGCTATTTATTGTTTTTTTTCCTCTCCTAATTGTATTTCTCATATTGTAATCCTTATATTATATATTATTATTTGATGATTATATTTATATATCATTATATATATCATTATTTATTATATTGTTATTATTATATTATTGTATTATATTTATTATATTTCTTCTATTATCTTACTGTTTCTAATCATATTTTTTATTTCTCTGTATCTATTCTCCCAGCAACTATTATTCTATCTACAACTGTCTTTCGGTTTTAGTTAATATTATTGGTTTGTTGAAATATTGTGTTTATTTTTTATTTATGTGTTCTAATTTTCGTTATTGTACGTGTCTGTTATATATTTGTACATTTTTTTTTTTTTCATTTATTGATTATCTATTTTAGATAGTTATCTATGTTTTTTTTTTATTATCTTGTCGACTGTCTCTGTTATATGATATTCAATAGTCAATATATTTATATAATAATAATATATTGTTGTTCTGTGTCATATTTTTTTATATTATATATTATATTATTTAATATAAATTCTTGCGTATATATTTTAAAGGCAAAAACCTATTTGAAACATTACTATCATCAAAAGTTAAGTAATTATTAAGAAAATTTGTCGTGAAAATCGGACCATTAATTGATTTTTTATAGAATTAAAAAAAAGACTCTTGTTTTTGGCAACGTTAAAATTTCATATTGATTTGGTGGTGCGAAAATGTAAACATTGTTTTTGTTCATTAATTTTTTTTATTTCCGTAAGCTGAAAATTTAAAAAAAATCATGATTTTTAAAAATAGTTTTCTTCTTTTAATGGACAAAATTTTTTCAAGATAATATTAACCTTTATGCAATTCTCATTGTATTAATATAGGGCGGGGGTAAATTTCACAGAGTAATTTGGAGTCCCTATCGTTCAAGGTAATATAATTCTTCTTCTTCTAATGATTATAGTTGATGAACTTTCTCGTATAAAATAAATCGAAGGTATCGTTCCAATATTATTACCTTTACACTGTAAAAATAATTGATATAACAAATATTTCAGCCAGTAATAGATAGTATTTACGTCATTTACAACTGATCGCAATTTTACCTTCGACGCTGATTGAAACAAATAAAAAGCTACAGTGCGGCGCTCGTTCTTCGAAACAAAAATTCTTCTCTAGCTAAGAAGCAACTGGTTACGCCAGATACACAAGACAACAGGTGAGAAAGAAAGAAAAGAAATAGATACTCACTGTTTATGCTACTGCTGGAGACAAGGCCGAAAGTCTGAGCTTTCTCGTGACCCTGACATGTAGTTTGTCATTAAAAGATGATGTTGTCCAAGATGATAGTCTCACGCATCTATTACTATTACCCACGAAGTTTATTTCTTTTTCTTAGTGTTTTTCTTTCTTTTTCTTCTTTTCTATCTGTCCTCTTGTTTGGCTAATACCGTCGTCTATCCCTTTTTCTTCTTCTTCTTCTTCTGCAGAGTGTCCGAATTGGTGCGCCTGTGCGTGGGTCTAATGTGAGTTTCCTGGGAAAATAACCTGTAATGCAACCAGTGGAGGGAATGTTGAAAATAAATAAATAAATAAATGAATAAATAAATACGACCAGCAGCGACACAAGCTGAAGTGACCGCCCGGTTTCCAACAGCTACAAATTTGAAATGAAAACAGGAAGAAAGAAAGAGAAGAAAAGAGAAGAAACTTTCAATATGGTGGTAAGGTGGGGGTGGGAATTAGAGAAAAAGAAGAACAGGCGCGCGTATATACGCCGTCCCCCTAGACTCTCTCTCTTCACTTCACTCTCTCTCTCGCGCTCTCTCTCTCTATTTTGTTTGTCTTTTCTGTTCCTCTCAAAGAAGTCTCTCTTCTCCTCCCTGCCCTCTTCTTCTTCTCTTTCTTCTTCTTCTTCTTCTTCTTCTTCTTCTTCTTAGTTTCACTTCACTTTCGCTTTCGTCTATACCGTCTCTCCTCCACCGCCGCCGTCGCCGCCGCGCCAATGTCGAAGTGCCAGAGGCGTGCATGCAGGAGCGTACTGAAACAACTCTGGCGTAAACGTTGATGGAAGAAAAGTGAAATACGGTTGGACACAGTCAAGGACAGGATAGTAGTAGTAGTAGGAGGAGGAGGTGAAAGGTGTGGTGTGGTAGTGGTCGTGTTGGTGGGTGTCGATGTCGGTAGAAGTGGGTGTCAATAAGCCGCACTACCATCGTCACGTTCACACGCTACCACCGGTACCATTTATTATTCGTCTCATTTGTCCTTCTCGCTTGATACTTGGTTCTTTCGGGTTGAATATTTTTCTTCCTTTTCTCTTTTTGTGTTCCATCAAAATTCATATCATCCATTTTTCTTTTTCTATTTCTTCCATCTTTGCTGTATTTATTCTTTCTTTCTTTCTTTTTCTTTTTTTCTCTTGTATTACTCTTTCTTTCTTTCCTTTCTTTTCTTCTTTCCATTCTATCTGCTCGTATTTGAACAATTGTAAATCCGTCTCAATTTAACTCTGTTTACTAAACTTTCTACATTAAAATATCTATCACCACCTGTTGATATCTATCTATCTATCTATCTATCTATCTATCTATCTATCTATCTATCTCAGTATGAATGTCTGTATCTATCACTCTATCTATCTATCTATCTATCTATCACCACCAATTGATATCTATCTATCTATCTATCTATCTATCTATCTATCTATCTATCTATCTCAGTATGAATGTCAATATCTATCTATCTGTCTATTCTATCTATCTATCACCATCATTTGATATCTATCTATCTATCTATCTATCTATCTATCTATCTATCTATCTATCTCAGTATGCAATTTCTATATCTATCTATCTATCACCGCCATTTGATATCTATCTATCTATCTATCTATCTATCTATCTATCTATCTATCTATCTATCGTCATATGAATGTCAATATCTATCTATCTATCTATCTATCTATCTATCTATCTATCACCAATCATTTATATCTCATCTACTATCTATATCTATCTATCTATCTATCTATCTATCTATCTATCTCAGTATGCATTTCTATATCTATCTATCTATCACCGCCATTGATATCTATCCTATCTATCTATCTAATCTATCTATCTATCTATCTCAGTATGAATGTATGTATCCTATCATCAACTCCATCCATCTATCTATCTATCTATCCTATCTATCTCAGCCTATATCTCTCTATCTATCTATCTATCTATCTAATCTATCTATCTCAGAATGTATGTATGTATGTATGTATGTAATCTGTCTTCTATCTATTTATCTATCTGTTATTTAACGGTAATTCTTTTCTTAT
This sequence comes from Doryteuthis pealeii, assembly GCA_023376005.1. Lineage (NCBI taxonomy): Eukaryota > Metazoa > Mollusca > Cephalopoda > Myopsida > Loliginidae > Doryteuthis > Doryteuthis pealeii. Next base: position 71,659,512 of record CM042171.1, read on the forward strand.
TTTTATTAGTCAATTTAATAAAATCCCCTTCCCCTTTATTTAACTCCCCCTTACCCCTCTTTACTTCACCTTCTTTCTTTTCTTATCCTTTTCACTGTCCCTTTCTCTCTCCCCATTAATCTTTCTTACCCACCTCTCTTTTCGTCTTTACCTTTCTTTTCACCATCAACAGAAAAACATGACATAGCAGTACATATTCAAAAGCTGATTTCAACCCCAACCAATGTTTTCCTTAATATATTTCTTTCTTTTCCATCTCTCTCTCTCCCCCTCTTTCTTCCCTCCTCTTTTCTCTCCCTCTTTCTCTCTCTCTCTCTTTCCTCTCTCCCTCTTTCCTCCTCATATCCCCTTTCTTCTTCTTCTTCTTCTTCTTCTTCTCTTCTGTAGATCCATCAATAATTGCTTTATTACACTTTCCCTTCTCGAATTCCTTAAATGTTGCTGCTCTGCTGCTGCTGCTGCTGCTACTGTAGCAACCAGCACGGTGACAGAAGCAGCAGTAGCAGCAGGCAGCAGCAGCATGACAAACATGAGGAAGTAAGTAAATCCCTTAGCCTTACAAGAGACGCTCTAATCGGCTGAAATGAAACACCGACACATGCATTAAAAAAATATCGAAGATTTATAGAGGATCTAATCGTTATTGCATGTCAGAAAAATATTGTTAAAAAATACAGGTTCGAATCCGTTTCAAAGTCAGTTGGATTATTAATTTTATCAAATATTTAAACATTGAATGGTTCAAGTAGAGAAAATCTGTGGAATGGGGAATGATTTTTTAGAAAAATCACTTCCATCACCCCACACTCTTTTCATATAGACATCACCATATCAAATATAGATATGCACACACACACACACACACACACACACATATATATATATATATATACATATTCACACACAGACACAGACACATACATATATAATAATATATATATATATATATATATATATACATACGCACACACAAGAAACATACATATATATATATACACTCACGCACACACAGACACACACAGACACCACAGCACACACACACACACACAAAACACACACACATATATATATACGCATACAGAGACACACACACACATATATATATACAACACGCAACACACATACATACACACACACACAATATATATATATATATATAACACACGCACCACCACAGACACACACAATATATATATATATACACACAGGCACACACCAGGCTAGATGGAAGCTGCACAAGAATGCTACGTGCAGTCTTGAACAAATCGTGAAGCAGCACCCCACGAAGAGACAGCTGTACGGTCACCTGCCCCCCTCTCTCAAACTATCCGAGTGAGAAGGACAAGGCATGCAGGACACTGCTGGAGAAGCAAGGACGAACTCATAAGCGACGTTCTCCTGTGGAAGCCAAAATGGACATGCAAGTGTGGGCGCCCAGCAAGAACCTACATTGACCAGCTATGCGAGGATGCTATATGCTCAGCAGAGAACCTCCCAGGTGCAATGAGTGATAGGGAGGTGGCGAGAGAGTTTCATGGATATCCGTGCTGGCAAGCGCGAACATGATGTGATGATATACACATATATATATATAATATACACACACACACACACCAGACACACACACACCACAGACACACACACGCAATATATATATATATATATATACGCACACACAGACACAACACACACATATATATATATATATATATACACATACGCACACTAGACACACACACACAACACACACACACACACATAATATATATATATATACACACACATGCACACACACGACACACAATATATATAGCACATACGCACACACACACACACACACACACATATATAATATATATATATACACGCACACACAGGCACACAAACACACACACAAACACACACACCACAGAACACACACACAGATACATATATATACGCGCATACAATTTTTNTTGTGAGAGAGATATACACACACGCATACAACAGACACACACACACACACACATACACACACATATATATATATACACGCACACACAGCGCACACAGACACACACCACACAAAACATACACAACAGACAAATATGTATAAATATATATATATATATATATATATATTATATATATACACACGACACACAGACACACAACAGACACACACACACACATATATATTGTTGTTGTTGTTAGCATCCTTCCCTCTACTAAAGACGTGCGTAGTGTCTACTTTTTCTTTGTATCGTTTATCTCAAACTGCGTCGATATCATGTTTATATTGTTACTATTTATTCATTATAGTGCTTAACAGTACAGTTTAAGATGCGCAATGTTACCGATTGGTTCCAAGCAGCGTTTAGTCCACTTTCGTCAAGACAACGCGCCTGTTAAAAAAATGCCCAGAGAGAATAAATAAATAAGATTACAATCTTACACCCCGGCAAATCGAGCCCCACTTTATTTTCAATTTAAACTGCCGATAACTAGGACAAAAGACTACCCAATAGTATATATCATACTTAGTATCATACTACTATATAATATATAGTATATATATACTCATATAGTAGTTGAGTTTTGAGTTTGTTTACGGCATTCAAGCCTTCTGTGGTCATTGATGCCAAAAAAGGCTTATTTTGGATTTACCAGTCTTTAAAGTAGTGGCTTCTATGGAGATAATCTGGTTATGTTCTGTTATATATTTGTTGAAAAGGTTCGCTTTTTTAATAATTTTAAAGGTTTTCAGGCGTTTGCTAATTCTTTGAAAGATGTCTTTCAGGTTTCTAGCTGATAGTAAATTTGCGCGATATGTTTAAGTCTGTTTACAATTTAGAAGGATACTGCGGTTCGGTTGTACAGTTGCTGACTTTGCATTGGTTGGGCACACTGGGATACCCTCCCCTTTTAACAGGTACGAATGTGGTAATGTGGGTGTGCCCAATATGCAAAATAATTGTTTCTCCTATATGGCTTTGTTTCGAGACTAATATAAAAAGCATCTCTACTTAATGAAAACAAACAAACAACCTACAACGAAAACGAAAACAAAAAGACCTCCAATTGTGCAAAAAATCTTGTGACATTCCGGATAGAATTACTAAAAACTTCCAAAAACCAAACAAACTAGAATACATCCCAAGGCAATTAAAAAAAAAAATCAGAAATTCGTAGAAGAATAGAACAATTCAACAATAAATACCGGCATACAATAAATTAAAAACTTCCAGCCAAGGAGATAAGGACTTCTGAAGTGGAAAAACAACTTCAAAAATTTCTGATACCTTCATAAATCAGAGATTCAATAATAGTAATAACAATATAAAAAAAAATCACTTAATAGCCACAATAGATATCAAGCTAGGGCACTTCTGCAGGATGACCTCGACGAAGACCTAAAACAATTGAAAACAGAAAAACCGCAGACGAAATACTCCTTCAAAGTATGGAAGAAGGAAAATTCGATAATATACCTGTTCGATTAGGCAAAACAGTGTATAAAACAAAATACAATAGAGAAATGGATGAAAGGCTGTATCCTCCCATTCCTCATGAAAGGTGACCCCGGAATCACTACAAACACAGAGGTATAACTCATTGCCTTTGTCTCTACCTTCGACAATTCTCCTCCCAGTTGGAGTTTTAAGCTGGATCTTTATCGGACACGCTTTCACATCTTAGGCTCCCAACCGCAACCCTTCATTCTTTTTGCCAATTGATATTTGCCCCATTAACTAGCCTGTATTGCAAGCACTTCTTTCAACGCAACTATGTCCGAAAAACAGGATACAAACACGGTGATGTCTAACTGTACTCGGATACTCTGGCTATAGCGGTGCCCAAGGAACAATACCGCGCAGGATCGGACCTGCCCACCAATCTCTAATCTTTCTGAGCAAGGGTTATAGAAAAGGGGAGACTAGAGGCAACTCTGTGAAAGCGAACGTTCGATAAAAAAGGTTCTTGAACGCTTCACATTTAGCTGTATCAATCTTTTTTTTTATTACTATAGATTTACGTTGGAAATGATTTTTACTATAAAAATGCATTGGAAATGATTTTTACTATAAAAATGCATTGGACAATGATTTTTACTATGAAAATACATTGGAAATGATTTCTACTATGAAAATGCATTGTAAATGGTTTTTTACTATAAAAATGCATTGGAAATGATTTTTCCTATCTGAAAATAATAACATTATATTCTTCTGGATACCAAGTCACATTGGTATCCAAGGAAAAAAAGGCAGACAAAGCCGCAAGAAAGGCACTTCAGACACATATGAGCAAATCTAAAATCCCATATACAGATCTGAAAACCAACCATAAACAAATTTATTAGACAAATGCAGAAATCATGGGACAATCTGACTCAAAACAAGCTCCATGAAATACAAGAAGTTATTGGAGAGTGGCCGATAGCCCACAGAAGTATTAGAAGAGAAGAAGTAATACTCGCCAGATTGCGTATTGGGCACACCACATTACCCATTCGTACCTGTTAAAAGGGAAGGGTGCCCCAGTGTGACCCAACATGCAAAGTACAACTTACAACCAAGCATATCCTTTTAAATTGAACAGACTTAAACATATTCGCGTAAATTACTATCAAGCTAGAAACCTGAAGAACATCTTCAAGAATACAAACCCTGAAAACATTTTAAATTTTATTAAAAAAGCAACCTTTTCAACAAAAATATAACAGAACATAACAATTATCTCCATAGAACCACTACCTTAAAGTCTGAAATCCAAAATAACCTTTTTGGCATTAAATGACCCACAGAGGTTGATATGCCGTTAAACAAAACTCAACTCAAACTCAAAAAATGCATTGGAAATGATGTTTACTATAAAAAAAATGCATTGGAAATGGTTTTAACACAAAAAAAAGCCTTCAACTAATTTTACAATAAAAATACATTGACCTATGTTTTTTTTTTACTATAGATATACGTTGGAAATGATTTTTACTATGAAAATGCATTGGAAATGGTTTTTACTATAAAAATGCATTGGAAATGATTTTTGACTATGAAATGCATTGGAAATGGTTTTACTATAAAAATGCATGGAAATGATTTTTACTATAAAAATGCATTGGAAATGATTTTTTACTACGCATGAAATATTTTACTATTAAAAATGCTATGCGAAATGATTTTTACTATAAAAATGCATTGGAAATGATTTTTACTATTAAAAATGCATTGGAAATGGTTTTTAACACAAAAAAGCCCTTCCAACTGATTTTTACAATTAAAAAACATTGACCTATGTTTTTTCTTTACTATAGATATACGTTGGAAATGATTTTTACAATAAGATTGGAGATTGATACAGCATACTTATCCATCGGTCGAACTTCGGTTCGAATCTGGCGGTCTCCAAAACAGCTACCAAGAACCGGTTGTCCACCCAATCAAAAGCCTTCGAATGATCCAAATTGATCAACGCGATTTCAGTGTTATCTTATACATCCTCTAGGATCGTCTGAATCAAATGCAAATTGTTTTGGATCGATCTTTTTTTTCACAGCGTAGTTCTGTTCAGTTCCAGTAACATCCACTGCAACAAGTCGCAAACGGTTTGCAAATATGTTAAAATCCTCAACGCTATGTTAAGCAGAGTTATGGGCCTATAATCTATATCACCCCATACATAATTCGCCTTTTTTGAGTAATGTGAGCACACCATTAGTAATGCTTAACAACTGACTTTGTGTCACATCCCATTCGAGTGGAGGATCGGAATATATAGATATATATATATAATATATATATATATATATATATATATATATATATATATATTTTGGAGAATATGTGCTTAATTGAAGTCGTAACTAATTTTGAAAATTAATTAATTAATAATTAATGAATTAGGCGGGCATACCTATTGAAATGTAAGGCTAAACAAATCGAGATAAATCAATCTCTGTATGTACATTTCCGCCTATTAGGCCTCATTAGCAGAGTTATAGACAGGAAGACTGATTTGTGTGTGATTCGAACCCTGACTGTCAAAGCGGTCTTCCTGTCTATAGCTCTGCTGATGAGGCCTAATAGGTCGAAATGTACATACAGAGATTGATTTTTCTCGATTTGTTTAGCCTTAAATTTGAATAGGTATGCCCGCCTAATTCATTAATTATTAATCAATTAATTTTCAAAATTAAGTATGACTTCAATTAAGCACATATTCTCCCAAAAATTGTCGGCTAAAAAAGGCATATCAAAAACACATTGTTTGTTTGTTTACTTCTCATATATATATATATATATATATATATAATATATATATATATATATAAACACATTATATTATTATTAACACTAGAGTGTTCCCGAACAGAAAAAAAAACAACTACTTTGATCAGCTCAATTCGGATACCGGATGTCGCAAGGGGCTGCAAAGAGCGATGATCTACAGGGATAAGTAGAGAGAAGAGAGAGAGGAGAGAAGAGAGAGGAGAGAGAGAAGAGAGAGAGAGGAGAGAGAGAGTCATGGAAATTCGGGCTGTCAACACGATGATGATGATGATGATGATGAAAAATGAAAACCAATGATTGAACGCATCCGCCAGAATTGGGAAAACATATGCAATATCCTCAAGTACACTTCGTACAGCACCCCACAAGAAAGAAACAGTACAGTCACTTGCTCTCTATCACACAAACCACCCGAGTGAGACGGACAAGGCATACTGGACATTGCTGGAGAAGCAAGGATGAACTCATAAACGACGTTCTCCTGTGAAAGCCAGCACATGGGAACGTCAGCACAGGCCGTCCGGCAAATATTCACATTAACCAGCTCTGCGCGGATACTGTGTGCTGCACATTTTGGGGGTCATGAGTGTAATCTTGTGACTTTCTTGAACTAATTCATTTAATTGAAAACAAGTAAAGTCCAGAAGAAGAAACTAGCCCTTAGTTAAGAAGAAAGAAGAAGAAGAAGAAGAAGAAGAAGGGTGAGAAGAAGGAAGGGTGAGAAGAAGAAGAAGAAGAAGAAGGGGTGAGAAGAAGAAGAAGAAGAAGAAGAAGAAGAAGAAGAAGAGAAGAAGAAGGGTGAGAAGAAAAAGAAGAAGAAGAAAAGAAGAAGAAGAAGAAAAGAGAAGAAGAAGAAGAAGAAGAAGAAGAAAAGAAGAAGAAGAAAGGTGAGAAGATGAAGAAGAAGAAGAAGAAGGGTGAGAAGAAGAAGGGTGAGAAGAAGAAGAAGAAGAAGAAGAAGAAGAAAGAAGAAGAGAAGAAGAAGAAGAAGGAAGAAAGAAGAAGGTGAGAAGAAGAAGAAGAAGAAGAAGAAGAAGAAGAAGAAGAAGAAGAAGAAGAAGAAGAAGTGAGAAGAAGAAGAAGAAGAAGGGTGAGAAGAGAAGAGAAGAAGAAGAAGAAGAAGAAAGAAGAAGAAAGAAGAAGAAGTGAGAAGAAGAAGAAGAAGAAGAAGGGTGAGAAGAAGAAGAAGAAGAAGAAGAAGAAGAAGAAGAAGAAGAAGAAGAAGAACACATAAACAAGTTATAAAGAAGACCATCTCCTCTTCAAGTAAGTCTCTGAACTCTCTCTATCATCTCTCTGAACTCTCTCTCTCTCTATCATCTCTCTGAACTCTCTCTCTCTCTCATCTCTCTGAACTCTCTCTATCATCTCTCTGAACTCTCCTCATCTCTAATCATCTCTCGAACTCTCTCTCTCTCTCTCTCTCTCTCTATCATCTCTCTGAACTCTCTCTCTCTCTATCATCTCTCTGAACTCTCTCTATCATCCTCTGAACTCTCTCTCTCTCTATCATCTCTCTGAACTCTCTCTCTCTCTCTATTATCTCTCTGAACTCTCTCTATCATCTCTCTGAACTCTCTCTCTCTATCATCTCTCTGAACTCTCTCTACCATCCAAGAACTCTCTCTGAAGTCTCACTCTCACCAATTATATACCCAATGTCCATGTAGGTATATAATATTACCACATGTCGGAAGCAATGAATGATAGGGACGATTGGCGAGAGACTGTCATGGATATCCGTGTTGTTAGCAGGACATGTTGATGATGATGATGATGATGATACTTCGTAAGGAAAACTATCCAGTCCGAGTGACTTGTTGAAGCCAACCTGCTTCAACGCGTCACGGACTTAGCAGTCCGTTACCATCTCCTTACAGCTAACCACTTCACCCTCCCGTAGACAGATAACATTTGCTAAATTGCTGGAAAACTCCTGTACCGGGAGGTTCGACAATCGGATTGAGCGTTCCTGAAAATGAGCCCTGAAGGCTTCAGGGATCTCGCGAATTGACAGAAGTGTTGCATGATATATGTTGCATAGGGCCACATTCAAGTTGTAGTAGTAGTCGTCGTTAGTAGTAGTAATAGTCGTTAGTTCAGAAACAACATACTTATAGTCACAAAGGGTTGTTTATTCCTTTCAGGCTCATGGGTTCTTCTTGAGAGAGAGAGAGAGAAGAAGAGAGAGAGGAGAGAGAGAGAGAGAGAGAGAGAGAGAGAGATGGTCAAATTATCTTCTAACATAGTATCATGTTCTGTATTACTGTCCCAACCCATACGGGGAACCGGGAGCCACGTCTGACTCCCACCAGAGCCCAGCCGAAAAAGAAAGATTTTTCTCCTCTTCTGTTTCTCATCCCGGCGTCACATCCGTTTCCGGTCAAAACCCGGAACTTCCGGTTTTATTTTTAAATCTATTTCCGGGGTCATTGTTCGGTTATTGCTGCCTCCCCCCTCGGTGTGTGTTTACTCTTTCAAACTTTAACCTTTGTTCTTATTTCTTTTTCTTCTCTTTCTCCAGAAATCCGAATACCGTTTTATTTTTCAATCCCCAAATTCCCCGTAGATCATAATTAAGCTACATGAAAGTTATGTCCGTCCGGCCAATTGACATACTTAGTGTAAAAATCGGGAAACCTTCACAACTCTTCTTTTCGAACTTGCGCATAGAGTTTCACGGCTTCGTTGTATATATTTTTTTATCCAAGATCTAACAATGTGTTCCTGGTAGCGCTTGCTAGCCTCACACTTCAGGACCCGACTAGTTAGATCTGCTGCTAGAGCGTCTCTGCTTTTACAGCCCGGGTTAACTTATCTTCTAAAAGCTTCACAGTCTTTGCTTTATCAACGACAGGCTGCTGGCAAGACTTGACAGCGAAAGCTCTAATGATATATCTAAAATGTGCTTGTAATCGATATCGATATATCCCGGAAAGGCATATATTCGTAGAAGTAGCAGCGTGGTACACCCGAGCGGGTTAGTAGTAATACTGGTGCGTTGTCGTCGTAGTAGTAGTAGTAGTAGTATTAGTATAAGACATTGTAGTAGGCATTGTACCTTTGCATGTCTCGGTATTTATGGCTGACACTAGCCAATCATATTACTGTGAGGAGGGGACCAGGTGTATGCATATTCATTACATGGTATTTTGATCGTAGGCAGTATGTACAATATGAGGACCAGCTTCATTTTGATGTATGATACATGTTCCTGTGTTGGTAATTATACCTGTCCTAAACAAAATGACATTACTTTTTGACTCACCTATGTGGAGAAGTAGGGATGTGATCCACAGAGGAACAGCTTCATTCTAATGTATGATACATATTACTGTGTTGGTAATAATACCTGTCCTAAACAAAATGGCATTACATTTTTACTCACCTATATGGAGAAGAAGAGATGTGATCCACAGAGGACCAGCTTCATTTTGATATATGATTCATGTCCCTGTGTTGGTAATTATACCTGTCCTAAACAAAATGGCATTACTGTTAGACTCCCCTATGTGGAAAAGTAGGGATGTAATCCACAGAGGACCAGCTTCATTTTGATGTATGATACATGTTCCTGTGTTGGTAATGTTGAGTACCTGGCCGCCATCCTTGGCCAGTTGTAAAAGAACTTAGTAAACAAGTCAGTAAATCAATGTCCTTGTGGGATAGTGTCATTTAGGTCCTAGATGATCTAAGTGTCAATGAGCTAAGATTAGAATCGGCTAGTATAAATACACCAACAGCAGCAGCAGCAGCACTGTCAGTAATTGGATAAAAAGGCTGGTCACATGGTAGTCGGCGAGTCTATAAATAGAGGTGACCATTTGCCTTATGCCTTACATCCCCAAAACTCCAACAGGTAATTATACCTGTCCTAAACAAAATGGCATTACTTTGTGACTCACCTATGTGGAGAAGTAGGGATGTGATCCACAGAGGACCTGCTTTATTTTGATGTATGATACATATTACTGTGTTGGTAATTATATTTGTCCTAAACAAAATGGCATTACTTTTAGACTCACCTATGTGGAGAAGTAGTGATGTGATCCACAGAGGACCAACTTCATTTTGATGTATAATACATGTTCCTGTGTTGGTAATGCTGAGTACCTGGCCGCCATCTTTGGCCAGTTGTAAAAGAACTTAGTAAACAAGTCAGTAAATCAATGTCCTTGTGGGATAGTGTCATTTAGGTCCTAGATGATCTAAGTGTCAATGGGCTAAGATTAGAATCGGCTCGTATAAATACACCAACAGCAGCAGCAGCAGCAGCAGCAGCACTGCCAGTAATTGGATAAAAAGGCTGGTCACATGGTAGTCGGCGAGTCTATAAATAGAGGTGACCATTTGCCTCATGCCTTATATCCCCAAAACTCCAACAGGTAATTATACCAGTTCTAAACAAAATGGCATTACATTTTTACTCACCCTTGTAGTAATAATAATAAGAATGCAACATTTATAGCTTTATTTTATTATTTGAAACTAGAAATAGCTACCCAGCGTCGACTGGGCAGAGGAAGGTGAAAAAAAACCTGTATTTATTTGTTTACTTTTGAGATTTACAAATGCTGGACATTTTTAAGTAGAATTTCAATGCTATTTCTATGTATATTTTAATTTTTATATATCTTCAAATGTAAATCAAATCTTTATAATATTTGCACAAAAAGCAAGAACTGCTGATATTTAATGTGTATATGTATTTACTTCATTTTGATGCATGATACATGTTCCTGGGTTGGTAATTATACCTGCCCTAAACAAAAGGGCATTACTTTTTGATTAAATCATAAATCAATTATGTAAGACCAAAATAATCAATGGATCTGCGAGATTAACTTTTTATTATACCCGCCTCTACCAGTACATATATAAAGGGCAGTTGTGTGTATGTATGTCCGGATGAAAATACAAAAATGAAACAATTAATGACAAAGTAAATACATATACACATTAAATATCACCAGTTCTTGCTTTGTGTGCAAAAAATATGAAGATTTGATTTATATTCAAAGATATATAAAAATCAAAATATACATAGAAATAGCATGTTCCTGTGTTGGTAATTATACCTGTCCTAAACAAAATGGCATTACCTTTTAACTCACCCTCGTTGTAATAATAATAAGAATGCAACATTTATAGCTTTATTTTATTATTTTAAACTAGAAATGGCTACCCAACATCGACTGGGCAGAACAGCATCTTTGAACTGAATGACATAGGAGGATATATTAGGAGAAAGATGCAGGAGCAAAATTAACCACTGGAAAAATTGGTATCCCACTAAAATGCAAAATCTGGAAATGAGGCTAGAAGAACAAATAAAGAAACTACGAAAACAAGCAAAAGTACTAAGGGAGAAAAATACGCAAGGACAAAAAAAGATAACAACGACAGACAAGACTGACATTATAACTGGATGAAATAAACCAAAAAATATTAGCGAAAGAAAGGAAACTCAGATACCGAGACAGAATCAGGGAATAAAAACAAAACAGGATATTTCAAAATACGAAATAGTATTCTACCAACAAGACGCTGGAGAAAGCATTGAGAAAAATGAGCAACAGGATACAAACTAAAAAAAGATTTCTGGAGCAAACCAGGGGGACAGACATAACACATCAGAAAGACCAAATGAATTAATAATATGAAAAAGAATTGCAATGTCCCGGTGTTATATAATTTATAAGCAGCTTATAAATTATGAGCGTACCTGAAGTTAGAATTTTGAATAGGGTCCGTTTACTTAAAATGACGGGGTCCATGGAAAGTTACCCGACAGTTACCCGATGTCGTATAAGGGTTATATAACACCGAGGCCGAAATACACCTGGGTCACAAAGAGAAATAATCAAAGTACGAAATTTAAATGATTTTTAAAAAATCACGTCCATCCACGACAGATTGTTTAAAAAACTGGGTAAATACCCTCAAGATTCAAAAATACACAAATGAATAACAAAAAGCGAAAGTATCCCTAACAAAAAAGACCCCCAAAAGAAACCAGCCCAAGCAACAACAGACCAATAACATGTTTACCTATGACATGGAAAATCCTAACTGTTCAGATAAGAGAAGAAATATGTTAATTATTTGAATGTCGTGGACTATTTCCAGAAGAACAGACAACATGTCACAAAGGAAAATCTTTTGATTTGATCCCTTGAGAGCGCATGAATGGACGTGTGGGGATAAGGTTTAGTTTAGTTAGTTAGATACGACGCAGATTTCAGAGCGGATGGACCTATGGGTGGCCGCTCTGATGTCGTTTTCCCCTCGTGGCGGAATTAAATGGACAGGGTCGTAAAACAAAGCTTTATTATAAACAAACACCAAGGCTTGTTGTGTGAATTGATTATTAAAAACAATGACCAGCCCAACACAAAGAAGAATCAACAGAAAGAAGACCAACCCTTAATAGTAAGACATCATATCATTTCGTCTATCTCTATTCTACCTATCTGTCTGTCTGTCTGTCTGTCTCTCCCTATTATATACCCGATGTCGTATATATATATTTACCAACCCCTCCGCACGAGCAGGATGTAACACATGGTCAATTTCTTAAGAGGAGTTTAACAGGTTTGAATTCAGAGTTCTCCTTCTCATAGACTGGTTACCTAGCCAAGGTTAAAGAGCCCAGTCTTCTCTGCTATTTACCCATAGCTGGAGGGAGAATAGGATTCATACCTTTCCCAAGGGTATTAGCGCTATGTGAAATTCAAACAGCTTCGTCGAGGAATTGAACTCGGGTCGACGAGACCATTTCCTACGACTATAACTATTAGACCACGCACCTCTATGTGGATGTACCCGATGTCGTATAAGGGTTATATAACACCGAGGCTGAAATACACCTGGGTCACAAAGAGAAATAATCAAAGTACGAAATTTAAAAACATCAGACCATGATAGAATACATGAATTTAAAAAAAAATCACGTCCATCCACGACAGATTGTTTAAAAAACTGGGTAAATACCCACAAGTTTAAAAAATACACAAATGAATAACAAAAAGCGAAAGTATCCCAAACAAAAAAGACCCCCAAAAGAAACCACCCAAAGCAACAACAGACCAATAACATATTTACCTATGATATGGAAAATCCTAACTGTTCGGATAAGAGAAGAAATATGTTAATTACTTGAATGTCGTGGACTATTTCCAGAAGAACAGAAAACATGTCACAAAGGAAAATCGTGGGATGATCAGATTCATAATAAGCTTCATGAGACACAAGAAGTTATTGGTGAGTGGCCGGCAGGCTACAGAAAAAAAACCCACAAAAGAAGTGATACTCGCCAGACTTCGTACTGGGCATACCCACATCACCCATTCTCACCTTTAAAAAAGGGAGGACGCCCCAGTATACCGAATATGCAAAGTATCGTAAAGTTTTTAAATGCCATCCTTGGCCAGTTGAAAAGGGCTTAAAGAAAGTCCTATGTTATGGAATCCTTTGGTAAGCGTATGTCCTATCCTGCGTATTGGTAAAAGTCCAGTGATTTAATCCTATTTCCGTCGTCAATGAACGCTGTAGTAATTATGGCCAGTAGGGTGGGTTAAGTATTGTATCAGCCTCAGAGTACTGCCAGTGATTGGCCAAGGAATAGATCACATGATCTCGCCTAGTCTATAAGTAAGAGCGAAGATCTAACACACACCTTATATGTCAACAATCAATTATTTCACTTAGCGCTAATACCCTTGGGAAAGGTATGAATCCTACTCTCCCTCCAGCTATGGGTAAATAGTAGGGCAGACTGGGCTCTTTAACCTTGGTTAGGCAACCGGTCTAGGAGAAGGAAAACTCTGAATTCAAACCTGTTGAACTCCGCTTAAGAAATTGACCTTGTGTCGCATCCTGCTCGTGCGGAGGGGTTGGTAAATATATATATGTCAAAAATCTCAACACACCCCCTATTTTGATATAAGGTGGGATGTTCCATTCAGAAATATTAAATCCCATTATTCTTTTTGTTTTATTTTATTTTGTTATTCGTAATCTTATTATTATTATTACTAATATTATTATTGTTGTTATTAGTATTCTCACCTTTTCTATTTTTTTGTTAATTAGAAAAATACAATACACTCAATACAAGTTAGTGAGTTTAGTATTTGGTTGGACAAGTTTTATGTCGTGCACAAGACATCCATTTTTTTTTGGGGGGGGGAAGACAATCGGCATATTCTACGGCCCAAACCGACAGGGCGATATTAAAAGTTCATTTAATTTTGGTCCCCCATGATATCTTTCTTAAAAATATTAAGTTTTATCTTATTCAATGGTTTTGTGAACAGATCCACAATATTCTTGCAGTATATAGAACCGGAAAAGAATATTGCGCCACTACCAAACACATCCTCCTCAACTGTAACAGTCTCAGACAAACCGCACCAAATATTATCATACAAAAAACCTAAAAGACCTCTTTAAAAATACAAACCTAGAAAACATTTAGAATTTTCTAAAAACAAACAACCTTTTCAAGAAGATCTAACAAAACATAACCGAATACCCCCATAAAACCACTACTTAAAAAAAAATCCTATATAACCTTTTCTGGCATTAAATTACCCACAGAGGTTGATATGCCGTTAAACAAAACTCAAACTCGAACTCAAACAAGAGAAAATAAAAACAGATTACTATTATATACAGACCAGTAAATCCCCAATGAGGTTAAAAAATAAGGCGGGAAATTGTTAGCAAGGCATAACAGAATTTTAATACCAGGAAGACCTGAGGAGACTTGCAATCATTCAGATTCCATAGAGAAAAAAAAACACCACTCATGTCTTGGTATAAGGTTTAGTATTCATTTGTTATGTACGTCTTCAAATATGTTACCCTCCAGATGAATTTTCAATTAAGGAAACAACCCCCCCCATAAAACAAAAAAAAACAAAACCCAGAACAGAGCTAGATCTGAAGATTATGGCGGTGGTGGAGGTGGTGGGGCTGTATTTGCACAGTAGGGTAGATCGATTTTTCACTTTTTAAAAATATCAAATTGTCCATCTATGCGAAAATTGTGTGTTAGTATACTGAATATTGACACCAAAAATATGATCTTTTACTTGTACCATTGTTTGAGGAAATAGTATCAAAGATTGTCGGCTAAAATTCAAAAATTGGTTGGACAGAGTCATTGGATGCAGATCCCTTCGTCCGTGTCGAATACATGCAAATGAACAGCTTTCAGGAACGGCGATTAAATAGTTAACTAACCACGTATTCGAACTTGTTGATTGGCTGGCTCTAATCCACGCACACACGCAAAGTCTATAAGTTTAAGTGGTGGACCTCAACGCACCTTATATGCCGGAAGCGCGTGGTGTAATGGTTAAAGTCATGGGAAATGGACTCGTCGCCCCGAGTTCAAATCCTGGACGTGATAATTACATTTCACTTAGCGCTAATACCCTTGGGAAAGGTATGGATTCTACTCTCCCTCCAGCTATGGGTAAATAGTAGGGCAGACTGGGTTCTTTAACCTTGGTTAGGCAACCGGTCTAGGAGAAGGAAAACTTTGAATTCAAACCTGCTGAACTCCGCTTAAGAAATTGACCTTGTGTCGCATCCTGCTCGTGCGGAGGTGTTGGTAATATATATGCCGGTGTAATGGTTAAAGTCATGGGAAATGGACTCGTCGCCCCGAGTTCAAATCCTGGACGTGATAATTACATTTCACTTAGCGCTAATACCCTTGGAAAGGTATGAATTCTACTCTCCTTCCAGCTATGTGTAAATAGTAGGGCAGGCTGGGCTCTTTAACCTTGGTTAGGCAACCGGTCTAGGAGAAGGAAAACTTTGAATTCAAACCTGCTGAACTCCGCTTAAGAAATTGACCTTGTGTCGCATCCTGCTCGTGCGGAGGTGTTGGTAAATATATATGCCGGTGTAATGGTTAAAGTCATGGGAAATGGACTCGTCGCCCCGAGTTCAAATCCTGGACGTGATAATTACATTTCACTTAGCGCTAATACCCTTGGGAAAGGTATGAATTCTACTCTCCTTCCAGCTATGTGTAAATAGTAGGGCAGGCTGGGCTCTTTAACCTTGGTTAGGCAACCGGTCTAGGAGAAGGAAAACTTTGAATTCAAACCTGCTGAACTCCGCTTAAGAAATTGACCTTGTGTCGCATCCTGCTCGTGCGGAGGTGTTGGTAAATATATATGCCGGTGTAATGGTTAAAGTCATGGGAAATGGACTCGTCGCCCCGAGTTCAAATCCTGGACGTGATAATTACATTTCACTTAGCGCTAATACCCTTGGGAAAGGTATGAATTCTACTCTCCTTCCAGCTATGTGTAAATAGTAGGGCAGGCTGGGCTCTTTAACCTTGGTTAGGCAACCGGTCTAGGAGAAGGAAAACTTTGAATTCAAAACCTGCTGAACTCCGCTTAAGAAATTGACCTTGTGTCGCATCCTGCTCGTGCGGAGGTGTTGGTAAATATATATGCCGGTGTAATGGTTAAAGTCATGGGAAATGGACTCGTCGCCCCGAGTTCAAATCCTGGACGTGATAATTACATTTCACTTAGCGCTAATACCCTTGGGAAAGGTATGAATTCTACTCTCCTTCCAGCTATGTGTAAATAGTAGGGCAGGCTGGGCTCTTTAACCTTGGTTAGGCAACCGGTCTAGGAGAAGGAAAACTTTGAATTCAAACCTGCTGAACTCCGCTTAAGAAATTGACCTTGTGTCGCATCCTGCTCGTGCGGAGGTGTTGGTAAATATATATGCCGGTGTAATGGTTAAAGTCATGGGAAATGGACTCGTCGCCCCGAGTTCAAATCCTGGACGTGATAATTACATTTCACTTAGCGCTAATACCTTGGGAAAGGTATGAATTCTACTCTCCTTCCAGCTATGTGTAAATAGTAGGGCAGGCTGGGCTCTTTAACCTTGGTTAGCAACCGGTCTAGGAGAAGGAAAACTTTGAATTCAAACCTGCTGAACTCCGCTTAAGAAATTGACCTTGTGTCGCATCCTGCTCGTGCGGAGGTGTTGGTAAATATATATGCCGGTGTAATGGTTAAAGTCATGGGAAATGGACTCGTCGCCCGAGTTCAAATCCTGGACGTGATAATTACATTTCACTTAGCGCTAATACCCTTGGGAAAGGTATGAATTCTACTCTCCTTCCAGCTATGTGTAAATAGTAGGGCAGGCTGGGCTCTTTAACCTTGGTTAGGCAACCGGTCTAGGAGAAGGAAAACTTTGAATTCAAACCTGCTGAACTCCGCTTAAGAAATTGACCTTGTGTCGCATCCTGCTCGTGCGGAGGTGTTGGTAAATATATATGCCGGTGTAATGGTTAAAGTCATGGGAAATGGACTCGTCGCCCCGAGTTCAAATCCTGGACGTGATAATTACATTTCACTTAGCGCTAATACCCTTGGGAAAGGTATGAATTCTACTCTCCTTCCAGCTATGTGTAAATAGTAGGGCAGGCTGGGCTCTTTAACCTTGGTTAGGCAACCGGTCTAGGAGAAGGAAAACTTTGAATTCAAACCTGCTGAACTCCGCTTAAGAAATTGACCTTGTGTCGCATCCTGCTCGTGCGGAGGTGTTGGTAAATATATATGCCGGTGTAATGGTTAAAGTCATGGGAAATGGACTCGTCGCCCCGAGTTCAAATCCTGGACGTGATAATTACATTTCACTTAGCGCTAATACCCTTGGGAAAGGTATGAATTCTACTCTCCTTCCAGCTATGTGTAAATAGTAGGGCAGGCTGGGCTCTTTAACCTTGGTTAGGCAACCGGTCTAGGAGAAGGAAAACTTTGAATTCAACCTGCTGAACTCCGCTTAAGAAATTGACCTTGTGTCGCATCCTGCTCGTGCGGAGGTGTTGGTAAATATATATGCCGGTGTAATGGTTAAAGTCATGGGAAATGGACTCGTCGCCCCGAGTTCAAATCCTGGACGTGATAATTACATTTCACTTAGCGCTAATACCCTTGGGAAAGGTATGAATTCTACTCTCCTTCCAGCTATGTGTAAATAGTAGGGCAGGCTGGGCTCTTTAACCTTGGTTAGGCAACCGGTCTAGGAGAAGGAAAACTTTGAATTCAAACCTGCTGAACTCCGCTTAAGAAATTGACCTTGTGTCGCATCCTGCTCGTGCGGAGGTGTTGGTAAATATATATGCCGGTGTAATGGTTAAAGTCATGGGAAATGGACTCGTCGCCCCGAGTTCAAATCCTGGACGTGATAATTACATTTCACTTAGCGCTAATACCCTTGGGAAAGGTATGAATTCTACTCTCCTTCCAGCTATGTGTAAATAGTAGGGCAGGCTGGGCTCTTTAACCTTGGTTAGGCAACCGGTCTAGGAGAAGGAAAACTTTGAATTCAAACCTGCTGAACTCCGCTTAAGAAATTGACCTTGTGTCGCATCCTGCTCGTGCGGAGGTGTTGGTAAATATATATGCCGGTGTAATGGTTTAAAGTCATGGGAAATGGACTCGTCGCCCCGAGTTCAAATCCTGGACGTGATAATTACATTTCACTTAGCGCTAATACCTTGGGAAAGGTATGAATTCTACTCTCCTTCCAGCTATGTGTAAATAGTAGGGCAGGCTGGGCTCTTTAACCTTGGTTAGGCAACCGGTCTAGGAGAAGGAAAACTTTGAATTCAAAACCTGCTGAACTCCGCTTAAGAATTGACCTTGTGTCGCATCCTGCTCGTGCGGAGGTGTTGGGTAATATATATGCCGGTGTAATGGTTAAAGTCATGGGAAATGGACTCGTCGCCCCGAATTCAAATCCTGGACGTGATAATTACATTTCACTTAGCGCTAATACTCTTGGGAAAGGTATGGATCTACTCTCCTCCAGCTATGGGTAAATAGTAGGGCAGACTGGGCTGTTTAACCTTGGTTTGGCAACCGGTCTAGGAGAAGGAAACTCTGAATTCAAACCTGTTAAACTCCACTTAAGAAATTGACCTGGTGTCAACATCCTACTCATGCGGAGGGGTTGTGAATATATATATGCCGACATAATCCAACACAGATTCTAGTGCAGACGCCTCTTGGGATTTTCACTAGAGCCCTTTGATCAGGTTGTGGCCCTTATACCACTGGGTGCCAGACCTGTTTGCCTGGGATGGCCCTACCAGGAATTTAAGTTCCCGACGGCAAAGCTGTGACACTACACCGCCTGTCACGACGAGGACGGCTTGGACTTTAGTGTAGGGTCTCTTGGAATTTTCACTAGAGCCCTTTGGTAAGTTGTGGCCCTAATACCACTGGATACCAGACCAGCTTTCATTGGGTGGCCCTGTTGGGATTATCTTCTCTTTGCCTGGAAGAGTTATCTTCCCGCTGGGTTTCCGTGCCGACCACCAGGGAGGTCTGGTATTTAAGCGCGAGGGTCAAACTCTTCTGCCTCTTTTGTGCTTCTTCTCGAACGAACTCACATGGGCTAGACACTGTCTACCCCTTTCTCGGTGGGGGCCTCTGCCCCCAATCACTAGTAAGTGAATTTTACTGCATGGACTATCCTTAGTCCTATATCTTTACTGTGGTGTACATTCTTATTGTACCTGTTTGCCTTAATGTATGTTCATGTACATCTATGTCATTGTATCTGTATTTTATGTCTTATTTCTGTGCTGTCTCATGTATAAAATGTTATGTCCAACACAGCGTGTCGGAGTTTGTTTGTTTCAATAATAACATTGAATCTTACAAGTGGTGGCGTAGTGTCCACACTGTTTTTTTTAACTGCAAGAGTGGCCGAACAGGCCAATTTTTGAATGACAATCTCTGGTGCAGTGACTAC
>CM042171.1:71687098-71703823 GCA_023376005.1 Doryteuthis pealeii
ACACACGAATACACCACACGACACACACACACACACAAACACGAACACATGAACACACACACGAACACACACACCACACACAAACACGAACACATGAACATACACACACCGACACATACACACACAAACACGCACACACGAACACACACACACACACACAAACACGCAAACACACACACAAATACACAACACACACACACACACACACACACAACACGCAAACACGAACATACACAGCACATACATAGAGCTATAAATACCTGAACCCACGCACAAAGGATGAAATTCCTAAGGATTTACACAACGTACAATACTGATAAGCGTATAATGGAGCATTTTCTGTTATGAAAAACACGCATGCGCACTACTCACTGTAAATCGCTTATACAAAAATTAGATATCATTTGCTTTGACGACAGAAAATTAACACAAATGTATATCAACACGTGTAAAACAGGCATACGATGATATATACAAACATTTTTACAGCGAACTAACACCTCCGAACATCGGAAATCTTTTGACGAAGAGATATTTATCTCGAAATATTAAGAATAAATCAAGGTTAACAAACAACATCATACTTACCTTATTTTTTTTTCTTTACATTTGCATTGTGATAGCCTTCAAAACCAACCATCAAACCAATATAAACAACAATGCTTCAAGCAAATTATAAAACTCTTTCAATATCTTTACATTTTTCACTTTTAAAAATATCTACATATAAACACAATATATATATATATATATATATATATATATATATATATATTATATATATATACATGTATATATATATATGTGTGTTGTGTGTGTGTGTGTGTGTATGTGTGTGTGTGTGTCTGGTGTGCGTTGTGTATGCGTGTGTGTGTGTTTGTGTGTTGAATGAAAAATAAGGAAGAAAATGCTGAATGGATAAAATTGATTTTATTTTATTTTACTGACACGTGTTTCGGTCAGGATTTTATCCAGTAAAATAAAATAAATCAATTTTATCCATTCAGCATTTTTCTTTCCTTATTTTTCCTTTCAACATATCATCGGATTCGCTTCCATTTTCAACTTACACGCAACACACACACACACACACACACACACACCCCACACACACACACATATATATATTATATATATATATATATAATGTAATCATTTTCCATGAATCTCAGTAAATCTTTATTATTAATTATTTTCCCGTGTATTATCCTTCATCTTGCCATTCTCGTTGCATTTAATCGCTACTCACTCATCTCGTTGCTTCTTGTGAGGACAGCACGCGGCGTTAAACAAGAATTTAAAATAAGTTCTCTGTAAAACATGGGAAAATTGATTTTACGCGCCAACTGCTTGCTAACTCAGGAATTTGTCAAAAACTTCGGATAATACCTAAAAAGCCACTGACTAATGGATGCCATATGTCAGGGGGGTGGGGTTGGGTGTTTTTTTGTTTGTTTTTGGGGGTGGTACTCTCTAATGCTTTTAGGAGTATTCATTTATTCAGAACAATAAAAACCATAATATTGTTTGGTTGTTATTCAAAGCATGAAGAAATGATTTGGTTTGTTTTGTTTTACGGCATATCAACCTCAGTGGTCATTTAATGCCGATAAAGTTTTGAAATAAATCGATTCTTAATGGATAATAAAAAATTTTTTAATTTTTTTTATAAATACATTTTTCTATTTAACCCATGGATGGGACCCTAACAGATACTACCACTCCGGGTCAGAGTGGACCAGGGAGCAATGGTGATGAATGGGGTGCTCCACATTCCCCAACCTCCAAACTGGAACCTCACCATCAGATAGATTTTAACGTCATTCCCAGGACATGTAGACCGCAGCCACCGCCTTCTAGCACCCATATGATCAAAAGGGGGTTGTGGCTTGCCATAAGGGCAATAGGGTTGGGAAAATCATAATAGGTGCTAGGGCTTGACGTGACCAACCGATTGATCGGAGGGGCCTCTCCGACCGCCCGTCTAGCCCAATGAAAGAAATGAGTAAAATGAATGAAAAACTGAGTTGTATTATTATGATTTAAATTCCATTTATTTTCCTGATATTTCGGAAGACTACATCTCTTTCTTACAAAAGTCTATGTTAGACACTAACCCCCCCTACACACACACACACATATATATATATATGCATGTTTTGTTGAACTCAACTGACAATTCTTGTATGACGAGTTTTTTCTCAATCCTTTCTAAATGCCTGGCGATCGTTTCTACTTATTCCTACTGCAACTCCCGTTGCCTTACATACCATCTCTCCGATACTAGTGCCATAAAACAACACTTAATTACAAAACACCCGGAAAAATCCACCTCCCCCGATATTAGTAAAATTCTCAATGAAAATACCAAAATTATTTATAAAAATAACAATAAGAAACGCCTACAAATTCTTGAGGCAATATGGATAAAAAATAAAAAAACCTAACATCAATAAAATAGCATTCAGCGTCGGACATAACATATTAAATATCTTTATTAACTATACACTTATTTGCAACCCTCTAAAAAATAATAGATTGTGTCAAAAAACTTCGGATAATACCTAAAAAGCCACTCAATACCTCTGACTAATGGATGTCATATGTCGGGGGGATTTTTTTTTTTTTTTTTTTTGGGGGGGGGGGGGTACTCTCTAATGCTGTTAAGAGTATTCATTTATTCAGAACAATAAAAACCCACAATGTTCGACATAATATTTGCTATCATCTGCGAGAGACGCCTGCGCTGGATTGGCCATGTCAGGAGGATGGACAAAGGCCGCACCCCTAAAGACATACTGTGTGGTGAATTAGCAGAAGGCTCCCAACCGGTAGGGAGACCACGCCTACGCTTAAAGACGTCTGTAAGAAGGACATGAAGACATGCCATATCAACAACCAAACACATGGGAGGTTGGTGCAGAACACCGTGCGACCTGGTGCCTCCTCGTCAAACAAGGTACGAAAGGAGTGAAAAAGAGAGGAAAGAAGCCGTCAAACAAAAGAGAGACAGAAGGAAAGGAGACATAAGCGACTCCAACAAGCACCACTGTTTGTTTGTAGTCACTGCACCAGAGATTGTCATTCAAAAATTGGCCTGTTCGGCCACTCTTGCAGTTAAAAAAAAACAGTGTGGACACTACGCCACCACTTGTAAGATTCAATGTTATTTATTGAAACAACAAACTCCGACACGCTGTGTTGGACATAACATTTTATACATGAGACAGCACAGAAATAAGACATAAATACAGATACAATGACATAGATGTACATGAACATACATTAAGGCAAACAGGTACAATAGAATGTACACCACAGTAAAGATATAGGACTAAGGATAGTCCATGCAGTAAAATTCACTTACTAGTGATTGGGCAGAGGCCCCACCCGAGAAAGGGGTAGACAGTGTCTAGCCCATGTGAGTTCGTTCGAGAAGAAGCACAAAAGAGGCAGAAGAGTTTGACCCTCGCGCTTAAATACCAGACTCCCTGGTGGTCGGCACGGAACCCAGCGGGAAGATAACTCTTCCAGGCAAGAGAAGATAATCCAACAGGGCCACCCAATGAAAGCTGGTCTGGTATCCAGTGGTATTAGGGCCACAACTTAGCCAAAGGGGCTCTAGTGAAAATTCCAAAGACCCTACACTAAGTCCAAGCCGTCCTCGTCGTGACAGGGCGGTGTAGTGTCACAGCTTTGCCGTCGGAACTTAAATTCCTGGTAGGGCCATCCCAGGCAAACAGGTCTGGCACCCAGTGGTATAAGGGCCACAACCTGATCAAAGGGGCTCTAGTGAAAATCCCAAGAGGCGTCTGCACTAGAATCTGTGTTGGATTATGTCGGCATATATATATTCACAACCCCCTCCGCATGAGTAGGATGTGACACCAGGTCAATTTCTTAAGTGGAGTTTAACAGGTTTGAATTCAGAGTTTTCCTTCTCCTAGACCGGTTGCCAAACCAAGGTTAAACAGCCCAGTCTGCCCTACTATTTACCCATAGCTGGAGGGAGAGTAGAATCCATACCTTTCCCAAGAGTATTAGCGCTAAGTGAAATGTAATTATCACGTCCAGGATTTGAATTCGGGGCGACGAGTCCATTTCCCATGACTTTAACCATTACACCGGCATATATATTTACCAACACCTCCGCACGAGCAGGATGCGACACAAGGTCAATTTCTTAAGCGGAGTTCAGCAGGTTTGAATTCAAAGTTTTCCTTCTCCTAGACCGGTTGCCTAACCAAGGTTAAAGAGCCCAGCCTGCCCTACTATTTACACATAGCTGGAAGGAGAGTAGAATTCATACCTTTCCCAAGGGTATTAGCGCTAAGTGAAATGTATTATCACGTCCAGGATTTGAACTCGGGGCGACGAGTCCATTTTCCCATGACTTTAACCATTACACCGGCATATATATTTTACCAACACCTCCGCACGAGCAGGATGCGACACAAGGTCAATTTCTTAAGCGGAGTTCAGCAGGTTTGAATTCAAAGTTTTCCTTCTCCTAGACCGGTTGCCTAACCAAGGTTAAAGAGCCCAGCCTGCCCTACTATTTACACATAGCTGGAAGGAGAGTAGAATTCATACCTTTCCCAAGGGTATTAGCGCTAAGTGAAATGTAATTATCACGTCCAGGATTTGAACTCGGGGCGACGAGTCCATTTCCCATGACTTTAACCATTACACCGGCATATATATTTACCAACACCTCCGCACGAGCAGGATGCGACACAAGGTCAATTTCTTAAGCGGAGTTCAGCAGGTTTGAATTCAAAGTTTCCTTCTCCTAGACCGGTTGCCTAACCAAGGTTAAAGAGCCCAGCCTGCCCTACTATTTACACATAGCTGGAAGGAGAGTAGAATTCATACCTTTCCCAAGGGTATTAGCGCTAAGTGAAATGTAATTATCACGTCCAGGATTTGAACTCGGGGACGAGTCCATTTCCCATGACTTTAACCATTACACCGGCATATATATTTACCAACACCTCCGCACGAGCAGGATGCGACACAAGGTCAATTTTCTTAAGCGGAGTTCAGCAGGTTTGAATTCAAAGTTTTTCTTCTCCTAGACCGGTTGCCTAACCAAGGTTAAAGAGCCCAGCCTGCCCTACTATTTACACATAGCTGGAAGGAGAGTAGAATTCATACCTTTCCCAAGGGTATTAGCGCTAAGTGAAATGTAATTATCACGTCCAGGATTTGAACTCGGGGCGACGAGTCCATTTCCCATGACTTTAACCATTAACCGGCATATATATTTACCAACACTCCGCACGAGCAGGATGCGACACAAGGTCAATTTCTAAGCGGAGTTCAGCAGGTTTGAATTCAAAGTTTTCCTTCTCCTAGACCGGTTGCCTAACCAAGGTTAAGAGCCCAGCCTGCCCTACTATTTACACATAGCTGGAAGGAGAGTAGAATTCATACCTTTCCCAAGGGTATTAGCGCTAAGTGAAATGTAATTATCACGTCCAGGATTTGAACTCGGGGCGACGAGTCATTTCCCATGACTTTAACCATTACACCGGCAATATTATTTACCAACACCTCCGCACGAGCAGGATGCGACACAAGGTCAATTTCTTAAGCGGAGTTCAGCAGGTTTGAATTCAAAGTTTTCCTTCTCCTAGACCGGTTTGCCTAACCAAGGTTAAAGAGCCCAGCCTGCCCTACTATTTACACATAGCTGGAAGGAGAGTAGAATTCATACCTTTCCCAAGGGTATTAGCGCTAAGTGAAATGTAATTATCACGTCCAGGATTTGAACTCGGGGCGACGAGTCCATTTCCCATGACTTTAACCATTACACCGGCATATATATTACCAACACCTCCGCACGAGCAGGATGCGACACAAGGTCAATTTCTTAAGCGGAGTTCAGCAGGTTTGAATTCAAAGTTTTCCTTCTCCTAGACCGGTTGCCTAACCAAGGTTAAAGAGCCCAGCCTGCCCTACTATTACACATAGCTGGAAGGAGAGTAGAATTCATACCTTTCCAAGGTATTAGCGCTAAGTGAAATGTAATTATCACGTCCAGGATTTGAACTCGGGCGACGAGTCCATTTCCCCATGACTTTAACCATTACACCGGCATATATATTTACCAACACCTCCGCACGAGCAGGATGCGACACAAGGTCAATTTCTTAAGCGGAGTTCAGCAGGTTTGAATTCAAAGTTTTCCTTCTCCTAGACCGGTTGCCTAACCAAGGTTAAAGAGCCCAGCCTGCCCTACTATTTACACATAGCTGGAAGGAGAGTAGAATTCATACCTTTCCCAAGGGTATTAGCGCTAAGTGAAATGTAATATCACGTCCAGATTTGAACTCGGGCGCGACGAGTCCATTTCCCATGACTTTAACCATTACACCGGCATTATATTTACCAACACCTCCGCACGAGCAGGATGCGACACAAGGTCAATTTCTTAAGCGGAGTTCAGCAGGTTTGAATTCAAAGTTTTCCTTCTCCTAGACCGGTTGCCTAACCAAGGTTAAAGAGCCCAGCCTGCCCTACTATTTACACATAGCTGGAAGGAGAGTAGAATTCATACCTTTCCCAAGGGTATTAGCGCTAAGTGAAAATGTAATTATCACGTCCAGGATTTGAACTCGGGCGACGAGTCCATTTCCCATGACTTTAACCATTACACCGGCATATATATTTACCAACACCTCCGCACGAGCAGGATGCGACACAAGGTCAATTTCTTAAGCGGGTTCAGCAGGTTTGAATTCAAAGTTTTCCTTCTCCTAGACCGGTTGCCTAACCAAGGTTAAAGAGCCCAGCCTGCCTACTATTTACACATAGCTGGAAGGAGAGTAGAATTCATACTTCCCAAGGGTATTAGCGCTAAGTGAAATGTAATTATCACGTCCAGGATTTTGAACTCGGGGCGACGAGTCCATTTCCCATGACTTTAACCATTACACCGGCATATATATTTACCAACACCTCCGCACGAGCAGGATGCGACACAAGGTCAATTTCTTAAGCGGAGTTCAGCAGGTTTGAATTCAAAGTTTTCCTTCTCCTAGACCGGTTGCCTAACCAAGGTTAAAGAGCCCAGCCTGCCCTACTATTTACACATAGCTGGAAGGAGAGTAGAATTCATACCTTTCCAAGGTATTAGCGCTAAGTGAAATGTAATTATCACGTCCAGGATTTGAAACTCGGGCGACGAGTCCCATTTCCCATGACTTTAACCATTACACCGGATATATATTTACCAACACCTCCGCACGAGCAGGATGCGACACAAGGTCAATTTCTTAAGCGGAGTTCAGCAGGTTGAATTCAAAGTTCCTTCTCCTAGACGGTTGCCTAACCAAGGTTAAAGAACCCAGTCTGCCCTACTATTTACCCATAGCTGGGGAGAGTAGAATCCATACCTTTCCCAAGGGTATTAGCGCTAAGTGAAATGTAATTTCACGTCCAGGATTTTGAACTCGGGCGACGAGTCCATTTCCCATGACTTTAACCATTACACCACGCGCTTCCGGCATATAAGGTGCGTTGAGGTCCACCACTTAAACTTATAGACTTTGCGTGTGTGCGTGGATTAGAGCCAGCCAATCAACAAGTTCGAATACGTGTTAGTTAACTATTAATCGCCGTTTCCTGAAAGCTGTTCATTTGCATGTATTCGACACGGACGAAGGGATCTGCATCCAATGACTCTGTCAACCAATTTTTGAATTTTAGCCGACAATCTTTGATACTATTTCCTCAACAATGGTACAAGTAAAAGATCATATTTTTGGTGTCAATATTCAGTATACTAACACACAATTTTCGCATAGATGGACAATTTGATATTTTAAAAAAGTGAAAAATCGATCTACCCTACTGTGCAAATACAGCCCCACACCCTCCACCACCGCCATAATCTTCAGATCTTAGCTCTGTTCTGGGTTTGTTTTTTTTTGTTTTATGGGGGGGGGTTGTTTCCTTAATTGAAAATTCATCTGGAGGTAAATATTTGAAGACGTACATAACAAATGAATACTAAACCTTATACCAAGACATGAGTGTGTTTTTTTTTCTCTATGGAATCTGAATGATTGCAAGTCTCCTCAGGTCTTCCCTGGTATTAAAATTCTGTTATGCCTTGCTAACAATTTCCCGCCTTATTTTTTAACCTCATTGGGGATTTACTGTCTGTTATAATAGTAATCTGTTTTTATTTTCTCTTGTTTGAGTTCGAGTTTGAGTTTTGTTTAACGGCATATCAACCTCTGTGGGTAATTTAATGCCAGAAAAGGTTATATAGGATTTTTTTTTAGTAGTGGTTTTATGGGGTATTCGGTTATGTTTTGTTAGATCTTCTTGAAAAGGTTGTTTGTTTTTAGAAAATTCTAAATGTTTTTCTAGGTTTGTATTTTTAAGAGGTCTTTAGGTTTTTGATGATAATATTTGGTGCGGTTTGTCTGAGACTGTTACAGTTGAGGAGGATGTGTTTGGTAGTGGCGCAATATTCTTTTCCGGTTCTATATACTGCAAGAATATTTGGATCTGTTCACAAAACCATTGAATAAGATAAAACTTAATATTTTAAGAAAGATATCATGGGGGACCAAAATTAAATGAACTTTTAATATCGCCCTGTCGTTTTGGGCCGTAGATATGCCGATTGTCTTCCCCCCCCAAAAAAAAATGGATGTCTTGTGCACGACATAAACTTGTCCAACAAATACTAAACTCACTAACTTGTATTGAGTGTATTGTATTTTTCTAATTAACAAAAAAATAGAAAAGGTGAGAATACTAATAACAACAATATAATATTAGTAATAATAATAATAAGATTACGAATAACAAAATAAAAATAAAACAAAAGAATAATGGGATTTAATATTCTGAATGGAACATCCCACCTTATATCAAAATAGGGGGTGTGTTGAGATTTTTGACATATATATATTTACCACCCCTCCGCACGAGCAGGATGCGACACAAGGTCAATTTCTTAAGCGGAGTTCAACAGGTTTGAATTCAGAGTTTTCCTTCTCTCTAGACCGGTTGCCTAACCAAGGTTAAAGAGCCCAGTCTGCCCTACTATTTACCCATAGCTGGAGGGAGAGTAGGATTCATACCTTTCCCAAGGGTATTAGCGCTAAGTGAAATAATTGATTGTTGACATATAGGTGTGTGTTAGATCTTCGCTCTTACTTATAGACTAGGCGAGATCATGTGATCTATTCCTTGGCCAATCACTGGCAGTACTCTGAGGCTGATACAATACTTAACCCACCCTACTGGCCATAATTACTACAGCGTTCATTGACGACGGAAATAGGATTAAATCACTGGACTTTTACCAATACGCAGGATAGGACATACGCTTACCAAAGGATTCCATAACATAGGACTTCTTTAAGCCCTTTTCAACTGGCCAAGGATGGCATTTAAAAACTTACGATACTTTGCATATTCGGTATACTGGGGCGTCCTCCCCTTTTTAAAGGTGAGAAGGGTGAGTGGTATGCCCAGTACGAAGTCTGGCGAGTATCACTTCTTTTTGGGTTTTTTTTCTGTAGCCTGCCGGCCACTCACCAATAACTTCTTGTGTCTATGAAGCTTATTATGAATCTGATCATCCCACGATTTTCCTTTGTGACATGTTTTCTGTTCTTCTGGAATAGTCCACGACATTCAAGTAATTAACATATTTCTTCTCTTATCCCGAACAGTTAGGATTTTCCATATCATAGGTAAATAGTTATTGTCTGTTGTTGCTTTGGGTGGTTTCTTTTGGGGGTCTTTTTTGTTTGGGATACTTTCGCTTTTGTTATTCATTTGTGTATTTTTTTAAATCTTGTGGGTATTTACCCAGTTTTTTAAACAATCTGTCGTGGATGGAACGTGATTTTTTTTTAAATCATGTATTCTATCATGGTCTGATGTTTTTAAATTTCCGTACTTTGATTATTTCTCTTTGTGACCCAGGTGTATTTCAGCCTCGGTGTTATATAACCCTTATACGACATCGGGTACATCCAATAGAGGTGCGTGGTCTAATAGTTATAGTCGTAGGAAATGGTCTCGTCGACCGAGTTCAATTCCTCGACGAAGCTGTTTGAATTTCACATAGCGCTAATACCCTTGGGAAAGGTATGAATCCCTTATTCTCCTCCAGCTATGGGTAAATAGCAGAAGACTGGGCTCTTTAACCTTGGCTAGGTAACCAGTCTAATGAGAAGGAGAACTCTGAATTCAAACTGTTAAACTCCTCTTAAGAAATTGACCATGTGTTACATCCTGCTCGTGCGGAGGGTTGGTAAATATATATATACGACATCGGGTATATAATAGGGAGAGACAGACAGACAGACAGACAGATAGGTAGAATAGAGATAACGAAATGATATGATGTCTTACTATTAAGGGTTTCTTCTTTTCTGTTGATTCTTCTTTTGTTGGGCTGGTCATTGTTTTTAATAATCAATTCACACAACAAGCCTTGTGTTTGTTTATAATAAAGTTTGTTTACGACCCTGTCCATTTAATTCCGCCACGAGGGGAAAACGACATCAGAGCGCCACCCATAGGTCCATCCGCTCTGAATCTGCGTCGTATCTAACTAACTAAACTAAACCTTATCCCCACACGTCCATTCATGCGCTCTCAGGGATCAAATCAAAAGATTTTCCTTTGTGACATGTTGTCTGTTCTTCTGGAAATAGTCCACGACATTCAAATAATTAAACTATTTCTTCTCTTATCTGAACAGTTAGGATTTTCCATGTCATAGGTAAACATGTTATTGGTCTGTTGTTGCTTGGGCTGGTTCTTTTGGGTCTTTTTTGTTAGGGATACTTTCGCTTTTTGTTATTCATTTGTGTATTTTGAATCTTGAGGGTATTTACCCAGTTTTTTAACAATCTGTCGTGGATGGGACGTGATTTTTTAAAATCATTTAAATTTCGTACTTTGATTATTTCTCTTTGTGACCCAGGTGTATTTCGGCCTCGTGTTATATAACCTTATACGACATCGGGTAACTGTCGGGTAACTTTCCATGGACCCCGTCATTTTAAGTAAACGGACCCTATTCAAAATTCTAACTTCAGGTACGCTCATAATTTATAAGCTGCTTATAAATTATATAACACCGGGACATTGCAATTCTTTTTATATTATTAATTCATTTGGTCTTTCTGATGTGTTTATGTCTGTCCCCCTGGTTTGCTCCAGAAATCTTTTTTAGTTTGTATCCTGTTGCTCATTTTTTCTCAATGCTTCTCCAGCGTCTTGTTGGTAGAATACTATTTCGTATTTTGAAATATCCTGTTTTGTTTTTATTCCCTGATTCTGTCTCGGTATCTGAGTTCCTTTCTTTCGCTAATATTTTTTGGTTTATTTCATCCAGTTATAATTCAGTCTTGTCTGTCGTTTTATCTTTTTTTGTCCTTGCGTATTTTTTCTCCCTTAGTACTTTTGCTTGTTTTCGTAGTTTCTTTATTTGTTCTTCTGCCTCATTTCCAGATTTTGCATTTTAGTGGGATACCAATTTTCCAGTGGTTAATTTTGCTCCTGCATCTTTCTCCTAATATATCCTCCTATGTCATTCAGTTCAAAGATGCTGTTCTGCCCAGTCGATGTTGGGTAGCCATTTCTAGTTTAAAATAATAAAATAAAGCTAAAAATGTTGCATTCTTATTATTATTACAACGAGGGTGAGTTAAAAGGTAATGCCATTTTTGTTTAGGACAGGTATAATTACCACACAGGAACATGCTATTTCTATGTATATTTTGATTTTTATATATCTTTGAATATAAATCAAATCTTCATATTTTTTGCACACAAAGCAAGAACTGGTGATATTTAATGTGTATATGTATTTACTTTGTCATTAATTGTTTCATTTTTGTATTTTCATCCGGACATACATACACACAACTGCCCTTTATAATATGTACTGGTAGAGGCGGGTATAATAAAAAGTTAATCTCGCAGATCCATTGATTATTTTGGTCTTACATAATTGATTTATGATTTAATCAAAAAGTAATGCCCTTTGTTTAGGGCAGGTATAATTACAACCCAGAACATGATCATGCATCAAAATGAAGTAAATACATATACACATTAAATATCAGCAGTTCTTGCTTTTTGTGCAAATATTATAAAGATTTGATTTACATTTGAAGATTATAAAAATTAAAATATACATAGAATAGCATTGAAATTTCTATTAAAAATGTCCAGCATTTGTAAATCTCAAAAGTAAAACAAATAAATACAGGTTTTTTTCACCTTCCTCTGCCCAGTCGACGCTGGGTAGCTATTTCTAGTTTCAAATAATAAAATAAAGCTATAAATGTTGCATTCTTATTATAATTACTACAAGGGTGAGTAAAATGTAATGCCATTTTGTTTAGAACTGGTTATGACCTGTTGGAGTTTTGGGGATTAAGCATGAGGCAAATGGTCACCTCTATTTATAGACTCGCCGACTACCATGTGACCAGCCTTTTTATCCAATTACTGGCAGGCTGCTGCTGCTGCTGCTGCTGCTGTTGTGTATTATACGAGCCGATTCTAATCTAGCCCATTGACACTTAGATCTCTAGAACCTAAATGACACTATCCCACAAGGAATTGATTTAACTGACTTGTTTACTAATTCTTTTAACAACTGGCCAAAGAATGGCGGCCAGGTACTTCAGCATACCACACAGGAAACATGTATTATACATCAAAATGAAGTTGGTCCTCTGTGATCACATCACTCTTCTCCACATAGGTGAGTCAAAAAGTAATGCATTTTGTTTAGGACAAATAATAACTTACCAACACAGTAATATGTTCATACCATAATAAAGCAGGTCCCTGTGGATCAACATCCCTACTGTCTCACATAGGTGAGGTCACAAGTAATGCCATTTTGTTAGGACGGTATATTAACTGTTGGAGTTTGGGGATGTAAGCATAAGGCAATGGTCACCTCTATTTTATAGACTCGCCGATACCTGTGACCAGCCTTTTATCCAATTACTGACAGTGCTGCTGCTTGCTGCTGTTGGTGTATTTATACTACCGATTCTAATCTAGCTCATTGACACTTGATCGATCCTAGGACCTAAATGACACTATCCACAAGGACCATTGATTTTACTGACTTGTTTACTAAGTTTCTTTACAACTGGCCAAGGATGGCGGCCAGGTACTCAACATTACCAACACAGGAACAGTATCAATACATCAAATGAAGGCTGGTCCCTGTGGATTCATCCGCTACTTTTCCACATAGGGGGGAGTCTAACAGTAAATGCCATTTTGTTTAGGACAGGTATATTACCAACCAGGGACATGATCATATATCAAAATGACAGCTGGTCCCTCTGTGGATCACATCTCTTCTTCTCCATATAGTGGTAAAATGTAATGCCATTTTGTTTGGGACAGGTTTATTCCACACAGTAATATGTATCATACTTAGAATGAAGGCTTGTTCCTCTGTGATCAACATCCTACTTCTTTCCACATGGTGGGTCAAAGTAAATGTCATTTTGTTTAGGACAGGTATAATACCAACACGGACATGTATCATACATCAAATGAAGCTGGTCCCTCATATTGTACATACTGCTACGATCAAAATACCATGTAATGAATATGCATACACCTGGTCCCCTCCTCACAGTAATAGATTGGCTAGTGTCAGCATAAATACCGAGACAATGCAAAAGGACAATGCCTACTACAATGTCTATAACCTAATATAACTACTACTACTACACACGTACACAACGCACCAGTATTACTACTAACCCGCTCGGTGTAACCACGCTGCTACTTCTACGAATATATCCTTTCCGGATATATCGATATCGATTACAAGCACATTTTAGATATATCAATTAGAGCTTTCGCTGTTTCAATCTTGCCAGCACCTGTCGTTGATAAAGCAAACGACAGGGGGGGGGGGGGTTGTGAAGCTTTTTAGAAGATAAGTTAACCCGGCCTGTAAAAGCAAGAGACGCCTAGCGCAGATCTAACTAGTCGGGTCCTGAAGTGTGAGGCAGCAAGCGCTACAGGAACACAATTGTTAGATCTGGATAAAAAAATATATACAACGAAGCCCGTGAAACTCTATGCGCAAGTTCGAAAAGAAGACGTTGTGAAAGGTTCCCGATTTTTACAGCTAAGTATGTAATGGGCCGACGACATAACTTTCATGTAGCTAATTATGATCTAGGGGAATTTGGGGGATTGAAAAATAAACGGTATTGGATTTCGGAGAAGAGAAGAAAAACGAAATAAGAACAAAGGTTAAAGTTTGAAAGAGTAAACACACACCGAGGGGGGAGGAGCAATAAACCGAACAATGACCCCGGAAATAGATTTAAAAATAAACCGAAGTTCGCGGGTTTTGACCGGAAAACGGAATGTGACGGCCGGCATGAAGAAACAGAAAGAGGAGAAAAATCTTTCTTTTTCGGCTGGGCTCTGGTGGGAGTCAGACCGTGGCTCCCGGTTCCTATGGGTTTGGGACAGTAATACAGAAACATGATACTATGTTAGAAGATAAATTTGACCATCTCTCTCTCTCTCTCCTCTCTCTCTCTCTCTCTCTCTCTCTCTCTCTCTCTCTCTCAAGAAGAACCTAAAGCCTGGAAAGAATAAACAACCCTTTGTGACTTAAGTATGTTTGTTTTCTGAACTAACGACTATTACTACTACTAACGACGACTACTACTACAACTTGAAATGTGGTCCCCCCCTATGCAACATATAATCATCACACTTCTGCAATTCGCGAGATCCTGAGCCTTCAGGCTCATTTTCAGGAACGCTCAATCCGATTGTCGAACCTCCCGGTACAGGAGTTTTCCAGCAATTAGCAAATGTTTATTGTCTACGGGAGGGTGAAGTGGTTAGCTGTAAGGAGAGGTAACGGACTGCTAAAGCTCGTTGACGCGTTGAAGCAGGTTGGCTTAAACAAGTCACTCGACTGGATAGTTTTCCTTACGAAGTTCACATCATCATCATCATCACATGTCCTGCTAACAAACGGTATATCCATGACAGTCTCTCGCCAATCGTCCCTATCATTCCATTGCTTCCGACATGTGGTAATATTATATCCTACATGGAACATTGGGTATAATAATTGGTGAGAGTGAGACTTCAGAGCAGAGTTCTTGGATGGTAGAGAAGTAAAGAGAGAATGATAGAGAGAGAGAGTTCAGAGA
Source organism: Doryteuthis pealeii (assembly GCA_023376005.1). Classification (NCBI taxonomy): domain Eukaryota; kingdom Metazoa; phylum Mollusca; class Cephalopoda; order Myopsida; family Loliginidae; genus Doryteuthis; species Doryteuthis pealeii. Next base: position 71,702,311 of record CM042171.1, read on the forward strand.
GATGATAGAGAGAGTCAGAGAGATAATAGAGAGAGAGAGAGAGTTCAAGAGATGATAGAGAAGAGAGAGAAGTTCGAGAGATGATAGGAAGAGTTCAGAGAGATGATAGAGAGAGAGAGTTCAGAGAGATGATAGAGAAGAGAGGAGAGAGAGAGAGTTTCAGAGAGATGAATAGAGAGAGTCAAGAGATGATAGGGAGAGAGTTCAGAGAGAGAATAGAGAGAGTTCAGAGAGATGATAGAGAGAGAGAGAGTTCAGGAGATGATTAGGAGAGAAGAGAGTTCAGAGAGATGATAAGCAAGTTCAGAGCTTACTTGAAGAGGAGATGGTCTTCTTTAAACCTTGTTATTTGTGTTGATTCTTTCTTCTTCTTCTCTTCTTCTTCTTCTCTTCTCTTCTTCTTCTCACCCTTCTTCTTTTCTTCTTCTTCTCACCTTCTTCTCTTCTCTTCTTCTTCTTTTCTCTTCTTCTTCATTCTTCTTCTCACCCTTCTCTTCTTCTTCTTCTCAACCCTTCTTCTTCCTCTTCTCACCCTTCTTCTTCTTCTTCTCTTCTTCTTCTCACCTATTCTTCTCACCCTTCCCTTCTTTCTTCTTCTTCTTCTTCTCTTCTTCTCACCCTTCTCTTCTTCTTCTTCTTCTTCCTTCTCACCTTCTTCTCTCACCCTTCTTCTTCTTCTTCTTCTCTTCTTCTTTGCACTCACCTTCTTCTTCTCACCCTTCTTCTTGCTTTTCTTTTCTTCATCTTCTCGACATCACCCTTTTCTTCTTCTCTTTTCTTCTTTTTTTCTTTTCTTTTCTTCTTTCTTCTTCTTTCTTCTCCTCCCACCCCTGCTTTTTCTTTTTACTTCTCTTCTTTCTTTTTTCTTTCTTTCCTTCTTCTTCTTCCCTCACCCGCACTTTTTTTCTTTTCTTTCTTTTTCTTCTTTTTCCTTTTTTCTCGTCGTCCTCTTGTTTCTCTTCATTTGTCCTTCTTGACCCCTTCTTCTTCTTTTTTTCTTCTTTTCTTACTTTTTTTATTACTTTCTTCTTTCTTTCTTCTTTTTCTTCTTTCTTCTTCTTCTTTCTTCTTCTTCTTCCTTTCATTCTTCTTCTTCTTCTTCCTTCTTCTTCTAGCTCTCACGCCTTCTTCTCTTCTTCTTCTTCTCTCACACCTTCTTCTTCTCACCCTTCTTCTTCTTTCTTCTTCTCTTCTTCTTCTTTACTAAGGGGCTAGTTTCTTCTTCTGGACTTTACTTGTTTTCAATTAAATGAATTAGTTCAAGAAAGTCACAAGATACACTCCTGACCCCAAATGTGCACGCAACAGTAATCCGCGCAGAGCTGGTTTAATGTGAATTTGCCGATCGGCCTGTGCTGACTGTTTCCCATAGTGCTTGGCTTTCCACCGGGAACGTCGTTATGAGTTCATCCTTGATTCTCCAACGCAATGTCCAGTATGCCTGTCCGTCCAAACTCGGGGTGGTTTGTGTGATAGAGGCAAGTGACTGTACTGTTCTTTCTTGTGGGGGTGC
>CM042171.1:71703923-71786638 GCA_023376005.1 Doryteuthis pealeii
AGATCGATTTCACTTTTAAAAAAATATCAATCTGTCCCAGATCCTATTTGCGAAAAAAAAATTTTTGTTGTAAACGTGTTCAGGCTATACTGAATATTGACACCCAAACAATATGACTTATACTGTGTACATTGTCTTGAGGGAGAAGTATCAAAGATTGACGCGCTAAAATTCAACAATGGTTGCGACAGAGTCATGGATGCAGATTCCCTTCGCTTCCGTGTCGAATACATGCAAGAATGAACAGCTTTCAGGAACGTGCGATTAAATAGTTTTAACTAAACCACGTTAATTCGAACTTGTGATTGGCTGCGCGCTAATCCACGCACACACGCAAAGTCATAACAGTTTAAGTGGCGGGACCTCAACCGCACCTTATATGCCGGAAGCGCGTGGGTGTAATGGTTAAAGTCATGGGAAATGGACTCGTCCCCCGAGTTTCAAATCCCTTGGACCCTAATTAATACATTTCTCACTCTAGCGCTCAATACCCCTTGGGAAAGGTCATGGATTCTAACTCTCCCTCCAGCTATGGGTAAAAATAGCTAGGGCAAGACTGGGTTCTTTAAAACACCTTGGTTAGGCCAACCCGGTCTAGAAGCAGAAGGAAACTTTGAATTTCAAACCTGTGCTGAAACTCCGCTTAAGAATATTGACCCTGTGTCGCATCCTGAGCTCGTGCGGAGGTGTTGGTAAATAATATGCCGGTGTAATGAGTTTAAAGTCATGGGAAAGTGGACTCGTCGCCCCCGAGTTCAAAATCCTGCGACGTGATAATTTACCATTTCACTTTAGCCGCTAAATACCCTGGAAAGGTATGAATTCTTACTCTTCCTTTCCACTATGTGTAAATAGTAGGGCAGGCTGGCTCTTTTAACCTTTGGTTAGGCAACCGTCTAGGAGAAGGAAAACTTTGAAATTCCGAAAACCTGCTGAACTCCGCCTAAAGAAAATTGACCTTGATGTCGCCATCCCTGCTCGTCTGCGGAACAGGTGTTGTAAATATATATGCCGGTCATATGTAATGCGTTTAAATCATGGGAAATGGACTCCGTCTGCCCGAGTTTCAAATCCTGCGACGTGATAATACAGTTTCCACTTAGCGCTAATACCCTTGGGAAAGTATGGAATTCTACTCTCCTTCCAAGCTGATGTGTAAATAGTAGGGCAGGCTGCCGGCTCTTTAAACCTTTGGTTAGGCCAACCCGGTCTAGGAGAAGGAAAACTGTTTGAATTCAAACCGTGCCTGAACTCCGCTTAAAGAAATTGACCTTGTGTCGCATCCTGCTCGTCGCGGATGGTGTTCGGTAAATATATATGCCGGTGTTTGTGTAATGGTTAATAGTTCTAAGGGAAATGGACTCGTCGCCCCCGAGTTCAAATCCTGGACGTGATAATTGCATTTCACTTAGCGCTAATACCCTTGGGAAAGGTATGAATTCTTACCTCCTTCCAGCGTATGTGTAAGAGTAGTAGGGCAGGCTGCGGACCTCTTTAACCTTGGTTAGGCAAACCGGTCTAAGGAGAAGGAAAACTTTGATTTCAAACCTTGCTGAACTCCTCTTAAGCAAATGACCTTGTGTTCGCATCCTTGCTCGTTGCGGAGGTGTTGGTAGAATATATATGCCGGTGTAATGTAAAGCATGGGAAATGGACTCGCGCCCCGAGTTCCAAATCCTGGACGTGATAATTACATTTTCACTTAGCGCTAATTACCCTTGGGTGAAAGGTATGAATTCTACTCTCCTTCCAGCTAGTTGTAAATAGTAGGGCAGAGGCTGCGGCCTCTTTAACCTTGCGTTAGGCAACCGGTCAGAGAAGGAAAAACTTTGAATTCAAAACCTGCTGACTCCGCTTAAGAAATTGACCTTGTGTCGCATCCTGCTTCGTGCGGACGGTGTTCGGTAAATATATGATGCCGGTTTTGTAATGGTTAAAAGTCATGGTGAAATGACTCGTCGCCCCGGAAGTTCAAATCCTGGACGTGTAATTACATTTCACTTAGCGCTAATACCCTTGCGCGAAAGGTATGAATTCTACTCTCCTTCCAGCTTATGTGTAAATACTAGGGCAGGCTGGGGCTCTTTAACCTTGGTTTAGGCAACCGCGTTCAGGAGAAGGAATACTTTGAATTCAAACCTGCTGAACTCCGCCTAAGAAATGACCTGTGTCGCATCCTGCCTTCGGTGCGGATGGTGTTGGTTAAAATATATATGCCGGTGTACATGGTTAAAGTCATGGAATGGACTCGTCGACCCGATTCAAAATCCTGGACGTGAAATTACATATTCACTAGCGCTAATACCCTTGGGAAAGCGTATGAATGCTACTCCTCCTTCCCAGCTTCACCTGTCACATATGTAAATTAGACTTCAGGCGCCAGCTTGGGGCCTTTTAACCTGGTTAGGCAACCGTCTAGGAGAAGGAAAACTTTGAATTCAACACCTGCGTGAACTCCGCTAAGAGAATTGACCTTTGTGTCGCATCCCTGCTCCGTCCGCGGACGGTGTTGGTAAATATATATTGCGGCGCGCTTAATGGTTAAAGTCATGCGGAAATGGATGCTCGTCGCCCCGGAGTTCGTCAAATCTCTGGCACGTTGACTAATCTACATTTCACGCTTAGCGCTAATACCCTTGGGACAAGGTGAGAATGTCTTACTCGTCCTTTTCCAGCTATGTTGTAACCATAGTAGGGCAAGGCTGGGCCTCTTTAACCCTTTGGTTAGGTCCAACCGTCTTATGGGGAGAAGGAAAAACTTTGAATTCAAACCTGCTGAACTCGCTTTCAAGAAAAATTGACTCTGTGTCCGCATCCTGCTTCGTGCTTGGAAAGGCGAGATCGATAACCGCACTCATGGTTGGTTAGCATATGTGTATAGGTAAAGTCGATATCACCGAACGGAAGACCATTACTCGTCGCCCCGAGTTCAAATCCCTGGACGTGATTAATTACATTTCACTGTAGCGCTCTAATACCCTTGGGAAAGGTTATGAATTCTACTCTCCATTGCCCAAGAGCTATGTGTAAATAGCCGTGCAGGGGACCAGGGCTGGCGCTCTTAAACTTGGTTAGCACACCGGCTCATAGGAGAAAGGAAAACTTTGAATCTAAACCTGCACTGAACTCCGCTTGAAGTATGAATTTGACCTCGATGTTCGCATCCCCTTGCCCTCGTGCGGGAACGTGGTTTCGGTTAAACTGATATTATTGCCGGTTAATTGGTTTAAAGTCATGGGAAAATGGACTCGTCGCACCCCGAGTTCAAATTCCTGGACGTGATAATTTACATTTCCTTATCCGCTAATACCCTTGGAAACGGTATGAATTTCATACTCTCCTTCCAAGCTATTGTAAAAACTAGCCTAGCGGCAGGCTGGGGCTCTTTCAACCTTGGTCAGGGCAACCGGTCTAGGAGAAGAAAACTTGAATTCAAACCTGCGTGAACTCCGGCCTTGAAGAAATTTGTCACTCTTTGGGTGCTGCGCATCCACTCGCTCGCGCTGCGGACGGTTATCCTGCCCTACGTTGTTGGTAAGAATATAATGCGCGCCGGGTCCACCTGAAATGATCTGGCCATTGTAATGATAAAGTTCATGGGAACATGGACTTCGTCCGCCCCGCAGTCGTCCACAATGCCTCTTCCTCGCGAGATCGCTCACAACCCTATTACATTACACTTTCACTCTAGCGCTAAAGTCGCACCCTTGTGGAACGGTACCTGAACTGTCCTGTACTCTCTTCCTCGTACCCACACGTCTCACCTTTATGCCTAATACGAACTATGGCAGTCAGGAGCAGTATCGACACTACGCGTGCATACCTCTGTTTTAAACCTTGGTTACGGCACACCCGTCTAGGAGAACGGAAACTTTGAATTCAAACCTGCTTGAATCTTCGCTTAAGAATTGACCTAGCCTGTCTCGCATCCTGCTTCGTCGCCAGGATCTGCCGTCTGGCCCTCAAACGCTATATATATGCCCGCGGTGTAATGGCTTTAAAGTCATGGGAAATCGGACCTACGTCGACACCCCGTAGTCAAACTCTGGACCGTGGATAATCACATTTCCACTTAGCGCTAATCACCTTTGGGAAAGGTGGACCGATGAGATTCTCTACTCTCCCTTCCAGCTATGTTGTAAAATAGATAGGGCACGGCTGCGGCTCTTTAACCTTGGTTAGGCACCGGTTCTCGGAGAAGGCCGAAAACTTTAATGTTTCAAACTCTCCTCTGATACTCCGCTTCTAAGAAATTGACCTTCTGTCGCCCATTACTCCTGGCTCCGACCCTGCGGAGGTGTTGGTAAATATATATGCCGGTGTCAATTGGTAAATCATGGGACACATGGACTCGTCCCCGAATTCACAATCCTGGACGTGATAATACATTTCACTTAGCGCTGTAATACTCTGGGAAAGGTATGGGATTCTACGCACTCCTCCCAGCTATGGGTAAATAAGTAGGGCAGACTGGCTGTTTAACCTTTGGTTTGGAACCGGTCTTGGAGAAGGATAACTCTGAATTTCAAAACCGTCGTTACAACTCCACGTTAAAAGAATTGGACCTGGTGTTCACATCCTACTCAATGCGTAGAGGGGTTGTGAAATTATATATCGCTCGACATAATCCAACACAGATTCTAGTGCCAGGACGCCTCTTTGGGATGTTTCACCTAGAGCCCCTCCTTGATCAGGTGTGTGGCCCTTCTATACCACTGCGGTTGCGCAGGACTGTTTGCCTGTGTGGATGGCCTGCCTACCAGGAATTTAAGTTCCTCCCGACGGCCAAAGCTGTTTGACAACACACCGCCCTGTCACGACGAGGGACGGCTTGCGACTTTAGTGGTTAGCGGTCTCTTGGAATTTTTCACTAGAGCCCCTTTGGCTAAGTTGTGGCCCTAATTACCACTGGATACCAGACCAGCCTTCATTCGGTGGCGCCCTGTTTGGATTATCTTCTCTTTTGCCTGGAAGAGTTTATCTTCCCGCTGGTTTCCGTGCCGACCACCAGGCCGAGTCTGGTATTTAAGCGCTCGGCTAGAAGGGTAACATCTCTTCTGCCTCTGTGTTGGGCTTGCTTCCTCTCGAAGCCGGCTGCTCGGAGACGAAACTCACCCGCGACTGGGCAAGACACCTGATCTACCCCTTTTCTCGGGCCTATGCCGGGGCCTCTCGCACAATCACAGTAAGCCGTCACATACCTAGCACTGGACTATCCTCTAAGTCCGTATATCTTATACTACCTCAGTATCCGAATACATGTGACGCGGGCATTCTTATTGTACCTGTTTGCCTTACATGTATGCTTCATGTACATCTATGTCATGTGTATCTGTATTTTATGTACTTATTTCTTGCTGCTCTCATGTATAAAATGTTATGTCCAACACAGCCGTGTCGGAGTTTTTCGTTTCAATAATAACATTGAATCTTACAAGTTGGTTGGTCGTGTGTCCAGCACTGTTTTTTTAACTGCAAGAGTGCCGAACAGGCCAATTTTGAATGACAAATCTCTGGTGCAGTGACTACAAACAAACAGTGTGCTTGTTGGAGTCGCTTATGTCTCCTTTCCCTTCTGTCTTCTCTTTTGTTTGACGGCCTTCTTTCCTCTCTTTTCACTCCTTTTCGTACCTTGTTTTGACAGAGGCACCAGTCGCACGGCTTGTTTCTGCACCAACCTCCCATGTGTTGCGTGTTGACTATGGCATGTTCTTCATGTCTTCTTACAGACGTCTTTCAAAGCGGTAGGCTGGGTCTCCCTACCGGTTGGGAGCTTCGTGCAATTCACCACACAGTCATGTCTTTAGGGGTGCGGCCTTGTCCATCCTCCTGCACTATGGCCAATCCAGCGCAGGCGTCTCTCGCAGGATGATAGCAAACTATTTATGTCGAACATTGTTGTTTTTATGTTCTGAATAAATGAATACTCTTAACAGCATTAGAGAGTACCCCCCCCCCCCAAAAAAAAAAAAAAACAAAATCCCCCCGACATATGACATCCATTTAGTCAGAGATATTGAGTGCTTTTTAGGTATTATTCCGAAGTTTTTTGACACAATCTATTATTTTTAGAGGGTTGCAATTAAGTGTATTAGTTAATAAGATATTTAATATGTTATGTCCGACGTTGAATGCTATTTTATTGATGTATTAGGTTTTTTAATTTTTATCCATATGCCTCAAGGAATTTAGGCGTTTCTTATGTTATTTCCTATAAATAATTTTTTTGGATTTTCATTGAGAATTTTACTAATATCGGCGGGAGGTGGATTTTTCCGGGTGTTCTTGTAATTAAGTGTTGTTTTATGGCAGCTAGTATCGGAGAGATGGTACTGTAAAGGCAACCGGGGCAGTGCTGGCAGTACGCAAACTAAGTAGAAACGATCGCGCCAGGCATTTAGAAAGGATTGAGAAAAAACTGCGTCATATACAAGAATTGTCAATGTGAGTTCAACCAAAACATCGCATATATATATATAGTGTGTGCTGAGTGTGTGTAGGGAGCGGTTATTGATTCTAACATAGACTTTGTAAGAAAAGAATGTAGTCTTCCCGACATATCAGGAAAATAAAATGGAATTACTAAAATCATAATATACAACTCAGTTTTCATTCATTTTACTCATTTCTTTCATGGGCTAGGGACGGGCGATACGAGAGGCCCCCTCTACCGATCAATCGCGTGGTCCACGTCAGCCCTAGCACCTATTATAGATTTTCCCCAACCCTATTGCCCTTATAGGCAAGCCACACCCCCTTTGATCATCATGTGTGCTAGAAGCCGTTGGCTGCGGGTTCTCATGTTCCTGCGAATCGACCCCGTTAAAATCATATCTGATGTGAGGTTACCAGTTTGCGAGCCGTTTGGGGAACTGCGTGCGAGCATACCCCCCCATTCATCACCATTGCCTCCCTGCGTCCACTCTGACCCGGAAGTTGGTGAGTATTCTTGTTAACATAACCTTCTAAGCTCAGACCGGGAGCCTCGTCGAGCTATCACCTGCCCCGACCAGTGCCGACAACGGTACATGGCCACAGCGTCGATCTCAGCCCCCATACGGGGCCATACTCAATCACCGACACCTCAGGCAGCCGAATAGTCCACAGTTCCCAAGGCCACCAACGAGCGCGGCGCCGCCACTATGCCGGGACGCGGTGGTGTCCCATCCATGCGGTAAATAGAAAATGTATTATAAAAAACAAATTAAAAAAGAAAATTTTTTATTATCCATATAAGAATCGATTTATTTCAAAAACTTTATCGGCATTAAATGACCCACTGAGGTTGATATGCCGTAAAACAAAAACAAACCAAATCATTTCTTTCATGCTTTGAATAACAACCCAAACAATTATTATGGTTTTTATTGTTCTGAATAAATGAATACTCCTAAAAGCATTAGAGAGTACCACCCCCCAAAAAACAAACAAAACAAACACCCAACGCCCCAACCCCCCTGAACACATATGGCATCCATTTAGTCAGTGGCTTTTTAGGTATTATCCGAAGTTTTTTGACAATTCCTGAGTTAGCTAAGCAGTTGGCGCGTAAAATCAATTTCCCATGTTTTACAGAGAACTTATTTTTAAATTCTTGTTAACGCCGCGTGCTGTCTCCTCACAGAAGCAACGAGATGAGTGAGTAGTAGCGATTAAATGGCAACGAGAATGGGCAAGATGAAGGATAATACACGGGAAAATAATTAATAATAAAGATTTACTGAGATTCAGGAAAATGATTACATATATATATATATATATATATATATATATATATGTGTTGTGTGTGGGTGTGTGGTGTGTGTGTGTGTGTTGTGTGTGTGCGTGTAAGTTGAAAATGGAAAGCGAATCCGATGATATGTTGAAAGGAAAAATAAGGAAAGAAAATGCTGAATGGATAAAATTGATTTTTTTTTATTTTACTGGATAAAATCCTGACCGAAACACGTGTCAGTAAATAAATAAAATCATTTTATCCTCCATTCAGCATTTTCTTTCCTTATTTTTCCATTCAACAACACCACACACACACACACGCATACACACGCACCACCAGACACACACACACACATACACAACACACCACAACACACCATATATATATATACATGTTATATATATATATATATATATATATTATATATATATATATATATATATAATTGTGTTTTATATGTAGGATATTTTAAAAGTGAAAATGTAAAAGATATTTGAAAGAGTTTTATAATTTGCTTGAAGCATTGTTGTTTATATTGGTTTGATGGTTGGTTTTGAAGGCTATCACAATGCTAAATGTAAAGAAAAAAAAAAATAAGGTAAGTATGATGTTGTTTGTTAACCTGATTTTTCTTAATATTTCGAGATAAATATCTCTTCGTCAAAAGATTTCCGATGGTTCGGAGGTGTTAGTTCGCTGTAAAAATGTTTGTATATATCATCGTATTGCCTGTTTTTTACACGTGTTTGATATACATTTGTGTAATTTTCTGTCGTCAAAGCAAATGATATCTAATTTTTGTATAAGCGATTTACAGTGTAGGTGCGCATGCGTGTTTCTTCATAACAGAAAATGCTCCATTATACGCTTATCAGTATTTGTTACGTTTGTGTAAATCCTTAGGAATTTCATCCTTATGTGCGTGGGTTCAGGTATTTATAGCTCTATGTATGTGCGTGTGTATGTTCGTGTTTGCGTGTTTGTGTTTGTGTGTTGTGTGTGTGTGTGTGTATTTTGTGTGTGTGTTTTTTGCGTGTTGTGTTGTGTGTGCTGTGTGTGTCGTGTGTGTGTGTTGTGTGTGTATGTGTTCGTGTGTGTCGTATGTTCATGTTCATGTGTTCGTGTTTGTGTGTGTGTGTGTGTGTTCGTGTGTGTGTGTGTGTTTTCGTGTGTGTGTATTCGTGTGTTGTATTGTGTGTGTGTGTGTGTGTGTGTGTGTGTGTTCTGTGTGTGTGTATGTTCACGTGTTTGTATGTGTGTGTGTATTCGTGTGTGTGTATTCGCGCGCGCGCGTGTGTGTGTGTGTGTTCGTGTATGTGTGTGTGTGTGTGTATGTATTCATATGTTGTGTGTGGGATGGGTGGGTGGGGTGTATCAGTATTTGTACGTTCGTGTAAATCCTTAGGAATTAATCCTTATGTGCGTGGGTTCAGATATTTATAGCTCTGTGTATGTGTGTGTGTTCGTGTGTTTGTATACTCGTGTGTGCGTGTTCATGTTCGTGTGTGTGTGTTTGTGCTCGTGTTCATAAGTGTGTGTGTGTTTATGTGTGTGTGTTTGTTCGTGTACATGTGTGTGTGTGGTGTTGTTTTCATGTTTTTGTGTTTGTTCGTGCGTGTGTCCGTGTGTGCGTTCGTATGTGTTCGTGGTGTCTATAATGTGTGTGTGTGTTTGTGCACGTGTGTGTGTGTTCATATATGTGTGTGTGTTGTTCGTGTGTACGTGTGTGTGTTCATGTTTTTGTGTGTTGTTCGTGTGTGTGCGTGTGTGTGTGTTCGTGTGTGTGCGTGTGTGTGTGGTTCGTGCGCTGTCTGTGTCTGGGTGATCTGTGTGTTCGTGTGTATGTGTATGTGTGTGTGTGTGTGTGTTCGCGCATGTGTGTTCATGTTTGCGTGTGCGTGTTCATGTTGTGTGTGTGGAGTGTTTCCTGTGTGTATATTCTTGTGGTCGCGTGTGTTCGTGTGTGTGTGTGTTCATGTGTGTATGTGTGTTCGTGTTTCGTGTTCGTGTTCGTGTGTGTTCATGCGTATGTGTTCGTATTGTGTTTCGTTTCGTGTATGTGTGTGTGTGTGTGTGTTCGTGTTGTGTGTGTGTGTGTGTGTTTGACAAAGAAATCTCATTGGATGTATTGATCTTTTCATCTCATAAGAAAGTCGAGTGGCTTTTAGTCCGTGCCGTCAACCAACCAACCAGCCATCCAATAATCTCATTGGCCAGCCGGGGAAACTCGTAGTGTGTCATTGCTGCTGGTTCGACCAGAGATGGAGGAGGAGGAGGAGGAAGGAAAGAGGATTCAAGTTTGAAGAGGCTGAGGAAAAGAAAAAAAGAAAGAAAGAAATGAAGAAAGAAAGAAAGAAAGAAAAAAAATGAAGAAAGAAAAAATTAATTGAAGAGAACAAAAAACGATGGAAAGATTGAAAACGTGAAAGACAAAAGAAGGATTGGAAGATAGAGAGAGAGAAAAAAAAGAGAGGAGAGAAAGAGAGAGAGAGAGAGAAGAGAGGGAGAAAGAGAGAGAGAGAGAAAAGACGAGAGAGATAAAGGAGAGAGATAGAGAGAGAGAGGAGAGAGAAAGAGAGAGAGAGAAAAGAATATAAGAGAGTGAGAGAAAGATAAGAAAAGAAGGATAGAAAAAAAAAAAAGAGAGAAAGAATTAATGAAAAGGAAAGGGGGATAGAAAAAAGAAAGAGAGAGAAAGAGAGAGAGAGAGAGAGAGAGAGAGAGAGAGAGAAAGGAAGGGAGACGGGGAAAGATAAGAAAAGAAGGATAGAGAAAAAAAAGAAAGAGAGAAAGAATGAATGAAAAGGAAAGAGAAAATAGAAAAAAAAAAGAAAGAGAAAGAAGATAGAGAGAGAAAGAGAGTGCGAGATAGATAGATAGATAGATAGAGAGACAGACAGAGAGAGAGAGAGGATAGAGAAAGGAAGGGAGACAGTTAGAAAGATAAGAAAAGAAGGATAGAAAAAGAAAGAAAAGAGAAAGAAAGAATGGAAAGGAAAGGGGGATAGAAAAAAGAAAGAGAGTGAGAGAGAAGAGAAGAAGAGAGAGAGAGAGAGAGAGAGAGAGGGGGGAAAGAGAGAGAGAAAGAAAGAAAGAAAGAAGGAAAGAGAAGCAAAGAAAATAAGGGAGGGGGCAAAGAAGTAACAAAGAATAAAATCCCATTATAAAATCAGAGTTAGTTAAATATTATCGAGCATAAATCCTATTTTGTTTCTTTCTCATTAGCTAACATGTGTCCTCTTGTTAGTGAAAAGTTCCCATGGAGAAAAAGATGAAGAAGAAGAAGAGTCTCTTTTTAGAAAACGGAAGATGCCAGTTAGAAATAAACTCTTGGATATTCTTGGAGTTGATGATGTACATTTCCAGAAGACGATGCTGAAGATTGAATTTTTGTGATTATTTGATTAGTCGTCCGCTTTACGAGTTTGGTAAGAAGCATCTTTGAAGGCTTCTTTTCAGGAAGAAGAAGATGGTTCTGATTTGCGTCTACGAATTCTGAGAGTTTCTGTCCCAGCAAGAGAAACACGTCATTAGAATAAGAAAAGAAAAAAAAGGTAAAAAAAAAGAATAAAAAGGTAAAGCTAAACGGGATCTGAAAAAGGAACGACATTTAATGACTACTTGATCTTGGGGGTGATGGATAACGAGCTGTTTCTTGCCGTTGTTGTATTTTTTGTACACACACACACACACACACACACACACACACACATATATATATATATTATAATATATATATATATATATATATATATATATAAAGAAGGTCCGCAAAATGTATTATGTTTTTAGAAAAGTTTTAAAATTCTTTTTATCTTACATATGCAACACGTGTTTCAGATCTTCTGGTATCTTCTTCAGGCTTTGATCAATAATATCATTGATCAAAGCCTGAAGAAGATACCAGAAGATCTGAAACACGTGTTGCATATGTAAGATAAAAAGAATAAAAAATGTTTTCTAAAAACATAATACATTATGCGGACCTTCTTTTTTTTTTTTTATAAAAATATTGAATTTTCTCCCGTTGGAACCAGAACAACATTTATATATATATATATATATATATATATATATATATATATATATATATATATATATATTTGGAGGATATGTGTTTAATTGAAGTCATACCTATAAAATAATAAAAATTAATTAGTTAATAATTAATGAATTTAGGCGGGCATATATGTTCAAATGTAAGGCTAAACAAATCGAGAAAATGTCAATCCCTGAATGTTCATTTCGACCTAGTGACATTTTCTCGATTTGTTTAGCCTAACATTTGAATATATATTCCCGCCTAAAATTCATTAATTATTAACTAATTAATTTTCAAAATTAGGTATGACTTCAATTAAGCACATATCCTCCAAAAATTGTCGGCTAAAAAGCCATATCAAATAAACACATTCTTTCTTTACTTACTAAGCACATAATCTCCAAAAAATTGTCGGCATTCGCCATTTCAAACACATTGTTTGTTCACTTCATATATATATATATATATATATATATATATATATATATATAGAGAGAGAGAGAGAGAGAGAGATAGAGATAGATAGATAGATAGATAGATACAGGTATACGAAACTGATATAAACAAAGAGACTGAGCTGTAATAAATTAATTGGCTGTGATATATCCGGGTTAAGGGATATATTATGAAGTTGGTGTTTGGTATATTATCGCAGTATTAGTTGGTGCGTCGAATAGCAGTACGTCTTCCGAGCAGTCGTGGTGTAGTCTGGCGAGTAAGTTTAGGCTTGTAGGCTTAGGTGCTTGTACTACAAAGTGTCGAATATTTATAGATGACACTGTCCAATCAGATTATAGTGAGGGGACACCAAGCTATTTACATATTCATTACATCAGGCTGTAATATCCCTTCCCATATCCAGCATATATCTAAACGATGCTGCCTTTTGGTGAGATAGTTGATTTTATTTGAAGCGTTCTTCTCTGTCCACTATTGTAATGAGACCACCTAACGAGATGGTCCGAAATGAAGCAAGCTGCAAACTAACTTTAAAGTCACTTTGATTAGTGAATATATTTGCCAGAAATGCCCCGTCCACGTAATTGGGCAGTTGTTGGTACGCTACCAATTGGTCGTAACTTTGGAGCCTCTGCATAAAATTCAATTTGCATAATATTCACCTCGGCACAAACGCCTTTTTGATCAACACTTAATTTCAGATCAATGGGTATAGGTGAAAACTGACAGCCGAGAGGTTCAATATCAAATGTTGAAATTTACTTCTAGCAAGAGCATGAAATGTTTTTCCTATATAGTTGGTGTAATCTAACAAAGTGTTGCATAGGGCCAAGTTCGAGTTGTAGTTGTAGTCGTTTAGTAGTAGTAATCGTTAGTTCAGAAACAACATACGCAAGTCGTATAGTCACAAGGAAGCGCGTGGTGTAATGGTTAAAGTCATGGGAAATGGACTCATTGCCCCGAGTTCAAATCCTGGACGTGGTAATTGCATTTCACTTAGCGCTAATACCCTTGGGAAAGGTATGAATCCTACTCTCCCTCCAGCTATGGGTAAATAGAAGGGCAGACTGGGCTCTTTAGCCTTGGTTAGGTAACCGGTCTAGGAGAAGGAAAACTCTGAATTCAAACCTGTTGAACTCCACTTAAGAAATTGACCCTGTGTCACATCCCACTCGTGCGGAGGGGTTGGTAAATATACATATATGTATGTTTATTTCATGGTTCCTTATTATTTTGTTACTTCAGCAACGTTGGTCTGACAAAATGAAAGATTAGCTATCTTACCTCGACGATCGTTTGATTGTTACCGGGGAGTGGTATCCACAAAAATGTTGGCTTTGTACTGCGTAAATATGAATATACTTACCCTCCCTCCCCAATCCGCCACAGGTGACAAAAGTTTATTGTTGCATAGGGCCAAGTTCGAGTTGATGTAGTAGTAGTTGTTTAGTAGTAGTAGTAGTCGTGAGTTCAGAAACACATACGCACATCGTATAGTCAAGGTGTGTATGTTTCTTTCTAGGCTCGTGGGTTTGTTTTCAGAGAGAGAGAAGAGAGAGAGAGAGAGAGAGAGAGAGAGAGAGAGAGAGAGAGAGAGAGAGAGAGAGAGAGAGAGAGAGGGGGGGGGTAAGGTCAAATTATTCTATCGTAAATCATATTCGGTACTACTATGCGAAACCCATACGGGGCAACCCGGAAAGCCTCCGTCTGCCTCCCACGAAGCCTAGCCGAAAAAAGCAGATCTTTCTCTCCTTCTGTTTTTCGTTCTGGGATTGGGAGGGTCACACACTTCCACTTTATATTAAAGCCCGGAAATTCCGTTTTTATTTTAGAATCTAGTTTTTGGGGTCATTCGTCGGTCAATTGCTGGCACCCCGTTGATTGTTTACCATTCCAAACTTTAACCTTTGCTATTATTTCTTTTTCTTCTCTTTCTCCAGAAATCCGACTACCGCCCTCCTTTCAATCCCCAAATTCCCCGTAGACCATTATAATTACGCTACAAAAGGTTACTAAATGAGAAATAACCAAAACGGAGGTTGGAAATGAAATGGAATCTTTATAACATTAACAAAATACAATCCTCACCAGCGGCGTGGAAGAATGGAAACCACTGCTTTACTGTCCTCTTTATCTGCACGGATTGGGTTGGATATGTAGGTCAGTTGTGCCGGAGAATGTGGAAATATTTGTACGACTTTAAGGCATCTAAATCCGTGTTTAACCCGTGTGTGTGTGTGTGTGTGTGTGTGTGTGTGTGGTTAGTCGTATTATCCACTTAATTTCTGTATGTTTACGATTCTGTATATATATAAGTCGTCTCCGGGGTGGCCTAAAGTCGGTATCAGCCAATTAGCGAGGGAGTCTATCCCCTTTTCACTTGCGCTAGACCAAGGAGATTTTTTTGCGTCTGAGGTGGAGCGAGCGGACATATTCTTTCTGAAGGACTCCCAGAAAAAAGAGCCAACGCACGAATATACAAGGTGTGTCATAAAAGTATCGAGATTGAAAGCTGTATTTACCAAGATAGGAATGAACAATAAATGTGACATTACTTTTTCAGAATACTAGGTGTGTCAAAAAGTACAGATTTTTATGCTGTGTTTACCAAAATAGAAATGAAGAATGAATGGAACGTTGAATTTTTTAAGAATACAAGGTGTGTCAAAAAGTACAGATTTTAAAGCTGTATTTACCGAAATAGAAATGAAGAATGAATGGAACGTTGATTTTTTCAGAATACAAGGTGTGTCAAAAAGTACAGATTTTAAAGCTGTGTTTACCGAGATAGAAATGAAGAATGAATGGAACGTTGATTTTTTCAGAATACAAGGTGTGTAAAAAAGTAATGAAGAATGAATGGAACGTTAAATTTTCTGAATACAAGGTGTGTCAAAAAGTACAGATTTTAAAGCTGTATTTACCGAGATAGAAATGAAGAATGAATGGAACGTTATTTTTTCAGAATACAAAGTGTGTCAAAAAGTACAGACTTTAAATCTGTGTTTACCGAAATAGAAATGAAGAATACAAGGTGTATCAAAAAGTTAAAAAATATCGATACTTTTTTGACACACCTTGTATATATATTGGTTCTGGTTCAAAAGATTAGCCGCTTTTCATCAAAAACTAATCCAATAATTCGATGAGTTCTACCTGAAAGAAACAAGAACCTCCATTAAAAGACAAAAACTAAAACAAGATTATCCTAATCTGAAAAGAAACAATTTCAAGTATTTATGAGATTATTCAATTCTGTGTTTGATATGGAAAATCCTGATTGAACAATTATCAGAGGATATTTCTTTTATTATTGTTATTATTATTATTATTATTATTATTATTATTATTATTATTTACTCCTTTTGAGTTTTCACATCAGTGTTAGCTGATGGTCTTTCACTGGAGTCTGAGTGACAGCAAGTCTCCTCAGGTCTCCAGGACTCTTCTGGTATTCTGGCAGATTGCAGCAGTGCAGTGTTCTGAATGGTTTCAATCCTTCCTCTGATATCCAAACATTCCAGACCCTTTTCTAATCCTTTTGGACTGTTCCAAGTGCACCAACTACAATTGGTATCACTTTCACTTTCATATTCCATAACTTTTTCAGTTCTCTGGCAAGGTCCAGATATTTGTCCCTTTTTTTTCATTTTCCTTTAGATTCACCCTGTGATCTGCTGGAACTCAAAATCCACCATTTGACAAGTTTCTTTTCTTTTTGTTTTATCAACACTAGGTCTGGTCTTCTTGCTGGGATAAGGTGATCCGTTATTATTTTATATTATTATTATTATTATTATTATTATTATTATTATTATTTCACACCTGCAGTAGCTGGTGGTTTAGTGGAGGCGGTGTGACAGCAAATCTCCTCAGGTCTCCAGGACTCTTCTGAGTATCCAAGCCAATCTTAACTGTGCTGTAGTAAGGATGGTGTCGATTCTTACTCTGATTTCCAATTTATTCAAATTCTTTTCCAGAACTTTGGGGATCGTTCCAAGGGCAGCAATTACAATTGGTATGATCTTCACCTTCATGTTTCACAATTTTCTCAGTTCTCTGGCAAGGTCCAAGTATTTGTCTATCTTTCCTATTATTATTATTATTTACTCTTTTTTGAGTTTTCACATCAGTGTTAGCTAATGGTCTTTCACTGGAGTCTGAGTGACAGCAAGTCTCCTCAGGTCTCCAGGACTCTTCTGAGTATTCTAGCCGATTTCAGCAATGCAGTAATCTGGATGGTCTCAATTCCTCCTCTGATTTCCAGATCCTCAAGTCTTTTTTCAAAATTTATTGGGACCGTTCCAAGTGCACTAACTACAATTGATGCGAAAAAAGCTTTCAAAGATCGATTTCTAAATTTTTTCCAAATGTTTTGACCGTACCAACTACCAGGTAAGGTATACGAGCATGGCAACTTGCTAGAAACAACAGTTGGAACGTTAATTTCATAGATTTAAGGCGTCTGACAAGAGATTTTAATTTTTCTTTTTGTACTTTGACAAACATAGTCAAAACAGTTCGATTTCAACGTGTTTTTCAAGGATTTTAGCGTAGGTTTTGGAATTTAAGAGAAATTTTCAAAGTTGCAAACTATCAGGCATGATTAGACCCTTTAGAGGCTTGCTAAAAATACCAAATTCAATGTTATTTTATTAATTTTCAATATTGCTACATGCGTTTTTTTTTTTTTTTTTTTTTTTAATAGCCCGCTTGGATGTGGAAAAAATCTTTCAGAACGCAATTTCTAAAATTTTCCCAAATGTTTCGTCCGTACCAACTATCAGGTAAGGTATGCAGGCATGAACCCTTGCTAGAAACAACAGCTGGAACGTTAATTTCATAGTTTTAAGGCGTCCGACAAGAGTTTTATAGTTTTTTTTTACTTGCATCAAATCATAGTAAAAAACAGGTCGATTTAAACGTGTTTTTCAATGATTTTTGCGTAGGGTTTGAAGTATATGAATTTAAGAGAAATTTTCAAAGTTGCAAATTATTTTTGAAGTATATGAATTTAAGCAAAATTGTCAAAGTTGTAAACTATCAGGAATTATTAGACCCTTTAGAGGCTTGCTAAAAATACCAAATTCAATGTTATTTTATTAATTTTCAATATTGCTACATGCGTTTGTTCTTTTTTGTTTATTTTTGTTTTTTAATAGCCCGCTTGGATGTGAAAAAATCTTTCTGAGCGTAATTTCTAAAATTTTCCCAAATGTTTCGACCATACCAACTACCAGGTAAGGTATGGGGGCATGGCACCTTGCTAGAAACAACAGTTGGAACGTTAATTTCATAGATTTAAGGCGTCCGATAAGAGTTTTTAAGTTTATTTTACTTGCGTCAAATCATAGTCAAAACAGGTCGATTTCAACGGGTTTTTCAAGGATTTTAGCGTAGGTTTTGGAGTATATGAATTCAAGAGAAATTTTCAAAGTTGCAAATTATCTGGCATTATTAGACCTGTTGGAGGCTTGCTAAAAATACCAAATTCAATGTTATTTTATTAATTTTCAATATTGCTACACGTGTTTTTTTTTAATGGCGCGCTTGGATGTGTAGAAGCTGAATAGGAATGACGATTTAATGAGACCCCTTATAAATAGATAAGATTTAATCATATAAGTGAATGCAGCAAATTTGCCCAGAAGAGTACACACGTATATATGATTGGTGGGAACGATAATCAACTGGGAATTATGCAAATAGTATTTGAACACACGAACGAATGCAGTAAATTAGTTCAGTTTCTGAACGACAGTCACACTTTCACAGCGAATACACACACTCCCTCCCGGTCAGATGATAAGTCATTTGGCTCAGCTTCAGCCAACTGTGGTCACAGATATAATCTACACCACTGCACTAAAAGAAAGGGGCACGACACGGGCCAATCTCTGATGTCCGCACCGCCTCAAAAAGAGGAAGGCCAATAAAGCTGACACATTTTTCTCTCCGACATTAGAGGTACGTGAGATTCCTCCATTCAAACTTTTCCGTGTGCCAAACATGGCTTAGCAGCGGTAGGACAATTTGTAGATATTTCCAGGTGCAATTTAACGTTGGTTCGAAGGATTCACTTTCTGAGTTGATGCCCAGTACTCTCCTTTGCACTTCCACACACACACACACACACACACACACCACAATATATATATATATATATATATATATATATATTATATCTTATTATAATGGAGATTGTGTGTTTGTCTGTCTGTAACCGAAACTAAAATCACTACTCAAGTCACAATCCCTTAGTTATTGACATCACATTCACCATAAATTTATTTTTTATTTAAACCCTCAATTATTGATAAAATTGTTATACCTTATTAATACTGTTGGTTCTACATACTAATAACATGCAAGTATAATTTATATATTCAACAAAATAGCGGTTTACAGTGTAAACGAGAAGGCTAATTTGCATATTGATATTAAGAATTGATTTTAATAAATATATGCTTAGTATTATTGATTTCTAATTGTTTTGGTTTTCTCTTAACGAATCTGAGCAAAAATCTCGGGTATAAATCTTAATTAATTTTATTTAAATAATTCATAATGTAACTAAATAGATAATTAGGAAAATGAAAGACGGGAGTGATGGCAAATGATGTAAGAGTTAGATTTAAAGCTGTTCTATTTTTCGATTATACCCCCTCAGTTTATCATTTTCTAAAATAGTTTCTAATTTGATACAATATTTTATTTACATCAAAACCTAAATTCTGCACCGAAGGGTGCAATATATTTGCTAGTATATTATAAAGTCTGTTGCTATCGATCTATATATCAGTCTATTCACACAAACACACACACAATATATATATATATATCAGTCTATTCACACACACACACACACACACACACACACACACAACACATATATATATATATATATATATAATATATATATAAAGTCTGTTGCTATCGATCTATATATCAGTCTATTTCACACACACACAGTATATTATATATATATATATATATAGAGAGAGATAGATATATATTATCAGTCTATTCACACACACACACACACACACACACACACACACACATATATATATTATATATATATATATATATATATATATATATATATATAAGTCTGTTCCAATGTATGTAGACATGATCAAGCAAACTATTTTATGATCTCATAATAAATGCCCGCCTTCTGGACTTGACTTAATCGCGCAGTCAAATTGATTAGCGTGTGTGTGTCTGAACACACCCACACCCACATCCACACCCACACACAGCACAATATTCGGAAAGAGTTCAACGTTGTAACCAATCACTTTACAATAATTACTTTCCTTGTGGCCAGTGGCGACACAATGTTTAATCATGGACGTCAACTGTCGCGAAAACCGACGGAAGTTCAATCGCCCAATCGACCGAATGCAACAAATGACCAACGATGAAATTGTCGAACAAGATTTTAATAAAATTAATTCCCATGCTTCCCTAAACAGTTTACAAGTTAACCATAAACGACAAGAGAATGTGGAATTAAGCGTAGATTTTCCTGGCCGAGGCAAATGTTTAGCAGTTATTGCCTGCTTTCAAAAAGTATCGAGACTGAAGCTAATATTGTTAAAGAGATGGAATATAATCAATATACCACGTACCTCCTTATTTTAGGTATATAAGGTGTGCTGAAGTCCACCACATAAACCTATAGACTCTGCATGGGCGCGTGTATTAAACCTAGCCAATCAACAGCTAGAATACGTGGTTAGTTAACTATTTAATCGCTAAATATATTGCTTCCCTAAACAGTTTACAAGTTAACCATAAACGACAAGAGAATGTGGAATTAAGCGTAGATTTTCCTGGCCGAGGCAAATGTTTAGCAGTTATTGCCTGCTTTCAAAAAGTATCGAGACTGAAGCTCTCGTTTGTAAAATTTCAACAAAAGAACAGTAGTACAAACATGTACAAATGAAAATCCGCTGAAATATCAACACTCGCTTAAGTGCAGAACCTGCTGCTATTTATAGTTGGAAGAGTTCATATGTGCGTGGTAAATTACCATAACACCCCATCCTAAGTATTAACTCCACAGGAATCTTAGTATCTCATCCTCGTCGCCAAGTTGTTGTGGCCTGCTTAAGAGGTCAGAATAAAGACACAAGAGAGAAAATGAGTTAAACAAATATATTAACAAAGAACAGCAGTACAAACATATACAAACGAAAAGGTCACTCACGAGACTGTCGTATCGGCTATCCGCTGAAATATTAACTTTCGCTTAAGTGCAGAACCTGCTGCTATTTATAGTTAGCAGAGTTTATGCGTGCGTGGTAAATTACCATAACATATATTAGATTTAAGATTTAATCAAGATATGTGTTATTGTTGTGGGGTTTTAAGGGGTCAAAATAATACAAAACGACGGGTAACAATTGGAGACAAATGTATTGAACAAAATGGTAGACATTTACAGTAAAGAAAGTGGGAATTGCGTCCGACCAATAGAGTTACGAGCTGACTCGCATTTGCTTCCGTCAAGCCATTATTGTTCCTGGTATTTATGGTAACCGTCGGCGCATTCCACTATTGTCTATAGGGTATATCACCTATAACAGTTATATATTTACCAACCCCGAGCAGGATGTGACACAAGGTCAATTTCTTAAGCGGAGTTCAACAGGTTTGAATTCAGAGTTTTCCTTCTAGACCGGTTGCCTAACCAAGGCTAAAGAGCCCAGTCTGCCTACTATTTACCCATAGCTGGAGGGAGAGTAGGATTCATACCTTTCCCAAGGGTATTAGCGCTAAGTGAAATGCAATTACCACATCCAGGATTTGAACTCGGGGCGACGAGTCCATTTCCCATGACTTTAACCATTACACCACAGCGGAGAGAACCTGCCAGAGGCAATTAATGACAGGTACGGTTAGTGAGAGATTGTCATGTAAATCCATGTTAGCACAACCTGATGACGAGGATGATGATCTATTCATTAGCCTAAATCTTAAAATAAACAATAAAAAAAACAATATTCTTTTCCCGCCAAACTGATTTATAACAGTCTTAGCAACTTTTCTTCATTTTTTTCTTTCTCCTCCGTTTGTCTCCTTTTCCTTCCAATTGAAACAAATCATGTGCATTTTTTTATCTTAGAGAAACAGGAATAACCATCTTTGGGAAAACATCTTATTCTTCAGGGAAACTAATGAGGAATATTTTCTCACTGGAAACGGCTGGTTAGTGGAAAAGCTAACGGTCCAATAAGTAGATTCCCTTTGAGTAAACATGAAACAAATTCAGAAATAGCCAACGAAATTGGGGAACTATTTCTTTATTATGAATCAATAGAGAAAAACTTATTTTCATGCCACCAGCTCTAAAAATACGAAACGTTGTGTAGATAGCAATAAAGATGAGGACAATAGTCCGAATAATCCAAATAATCCAAATTATCAAGCCTCATTTAAAAATTCAGAGAAATAGTGTAGATAACAATAAAGATGAGGACAATAGTCCGAATAATCAAATAATCCAAATTATCAAGCCTCATTTAAAAAATTCAGAGAAATAGTGTAGATAACAATAAAGATGAAAACAATAGTCCGAATAATCCAAATAATACAATTTATCAAGCCTCATCTTAAACATTAAGAAAAATAGTGTAGATAACAATAAAGACGAGGACAATAGTCCGAATAATCCAAATATTACTAATTATCAAGCCTCATCTAAAAAATAACAAGGAACACCCAAAGAAGGCCGGGGAGCACATCTAACAAAATGTTGTGTAGATAACAATAAAGATGAGGACAATAGTCGGAATAATTCAAATTATCAAGCCTCATCTAAAAAAGAATAACAAGAAACACTTGAAGAAGGCTGGAGAGCACATCGATCGAAACGTATGTATAACAATAAGGATGAGGACAATAGTCCGAATAATACTAATTATCAAGCCTCATCTAAACAATTCTGAGAAATTCTGTTGATAACAATAAAGATGAGGACAATAGTCCGAATAATCCAAATAGTACAATTTATCAAGCCTCGTTTAAAAAATTCATAGAAATAGTGTAGATAACAATAAAGATGAGGACAATAGTCCGAATAATCCAAATAGTACAATTTATCAAGCCTCATTTAAAAAATTAAGAGAAATAGTGTAGATAACAATAAAGATGAGGACAATAGTCCGAATAATCCAAATAGTACAATTTATCAAGCCTCATCTAAATAATTCAGAGAAATACTGTTGATAACAATAAAGATGAGGACAATAGTCCGAATAATCCAAATAATACAATTTATCAAGCCTCATCTAAATAATTCAGAGAAATAAATCTTGTTTTTATTAAGATGACACACCTTGTATTCTGAAACAATTAACGTTCCATTCATTGTTTATTTCTATCTTGGTAAATAAAGCTTCAATCTCGATACATTTATGACACACCTTGTATTCTGAAAAAAAAAATAACTTTCCATTCATCCAAAACAAAATGACATTCTTTTTGACTCACCTATGTGGAGAAGTAGGGATGTGATTCACAGAGGACCAGCTTCATTTTGATGTAAAATACATATTCCTGTGTTGGTAATTATACCTGTCCTAAACAAAATGACATTACTTTTTGACTCACCCTCGTATTTGAATCTGAAAATGATGAAAATTAAGTAACAGTTACATTTGATTCTCACCAAGCATCGTATCTACTTTTTATGATTACATGTGAAAACTATTTTTCCTTTTCTATTCCTATAAAGAACACATACAAAAAATCTGGTTTTACTCTTATATTGTTAATTCCTTTGTCCGTACTTGAGTAGAATTTAACTGTGACAAATTACCTTCATATATCGACTAATCAACCATCCATTAAACTTAGGCGATGGTTGCTCTCTCTACCATTGCAATTAGTCTTGTAGTTACATTTCTTCACTTCAAGAATTACCGTCTTGGAGAAGAACATGTTAAAACGACCAGCTAAGGTCGTCGTCAGAACGATTCGGACATTGTTTTTTGGAAATTTCTCCGGTGAAGTAAAAAAATAAAAAAATAAAAAATAAAATAAAAAAATAAGATAAAAATGTTGGCTGCAATTAATTCTGTGTCTTGTCATTGAAAAAAGATATTGGAAGATAGGATGAACACCGAAGCCACTGAACTTTCCTTTTCATTCATTTATAACGTATTGTTGACCCCTGAAGCGTAAAGAAATGACGACTTACAGTCTAGGCTTTCTTTTACAGTAACCCCGATATCTTCAGGTCTTTCTTTGGGTCAGTATAAGAGAAGATATGGAGAAATGAAGCTCAAGTAGTTTTTTTTAAACTAACAAGAAGAGAACCCCTTTGGTTTGAATTCAGAGTTTTCATTCTCCAAGACCGGTTGCCATACCAAGTTTAAAGAACCCGGTCAGCTCTACTGTTTACTTATAGAAATACCAAGATAGAAATGAAGAATAAAGGGAACGTTAATTTTTTTCAGAATACAAGGTGTGTCATAAAAGTGCTGAGTTTGAAGCTGTATTTGCCAAGATAGAAATGAACAATGAATGGGACGTTAATTTTTTTCCGGATACAGGGTGTGTCATAAAAGTGCTGGGTTTGAAGCTGAATTTACCAAGATAGAAATGAACAATGAATGGAACGTTAATTGTTTCAGAATACAAGGTGTGTCATAAAAGTGCTGGGTTTGAAGCTGAATTTACCAAGATAGAAATGAACAATGAATGGAACGTTAATTGTTTCAGAATACAAAGTGTGTCATAAAAGTGCTGGGTTTGAAGCTGAATTTACCAAGATAGAAATGAACAATGAATGGAACGTTAATTGTTTCAGAATACAAGGTGTGTCATAAAAGTGCTGGGTTTGAAACTGAATTTACTAAGATAGAAATGAACAATGAATGGAACCTTAATTGTTTCAGAATACAAGGTGAGTCATAAAAGTGCTGGGTTTGAAGCTGTATTTACCAAGATAGAAATGAACAATGAATGGAACGTTCATTTTTTTCAGAATACAAGGTGTGTCATAAAAGTGCTGAGTTTGAAGCTGAATTTGCCAAGATAGAAATGAACAATGAATGGAACGTTAATTGTTTCAGAATACAATGTGTGTCATAAAAGTGCTGAGTTTGAAGCTGAATGTACCAAGATAGAAATGAACAATGAATGGAACGTTAATTGTTTCAGAATACAAGGTGTGTCATAAAAGTGCTGGGTTTGAAGCTGAATTTACCAAGATAGAAATGAACAATGAATGGAACGTTAATTGTTTCAGAATACAAGGTGTGTCATAAAAGTGCTGGGTTTGAAACTGAATTTACTAAGATAGAAATGAACAATGAATGGAACCTTAATTGTTTCAGAATACAAGGTGAGTCATAAAAGTGCTGGGTTT
This sequence comes from Doryteuthis pealeii, assembly GCA_023376005.1. Classification (NCBI taxonomy): domain Eukaryota; kingdom Metazoa; phylum Mollusca; class Cephalopoda; order Myopsida; family Loliginidae; genus Doryteuthis; species Doryteuthis pealeii. The sequence continues at coordinate 71,728,527 of CM042171.1, forward strand.
GAAGCTGTATTTACCAAGATAGAAATGAACAATGAATGGAACGTTCATTTTTTTCAGAATACAAGGTGTGTCATAAAAGTGCTGAGTTTGAAGCTGAATTTACCAAGATAGAAATGAACAATGAATGGAACGTTAATTGTTTCAGAATACAATGTGTGTCATAAAAGTGCTGAGTTTGAAGCTGAATGTACCAAGATAGAAATGAACAATGAATGGAACATCGAGTGCTAGTACTTGTTCTATAGATGGAACAAATAGCTATGTTTAAAATTGACTCATATTGCATTTCCCATAGTACTAATACCTTTGGGAAAGGTATGCATGAAACTATTCTCCCTCCAGCTATGGGTAAGTAATAGGCCAGACTGGACTGTTTAATCTTGGTACGGCAAACCGGTCTAGGAGAAGGGCTCATCGGAATTCAAACCTGTTAAACTCCGCTGAAGAAATTGACCTTGTGTCATATCCTGCTCGTGTGGAGGGGTTGGGTAACTATATATAAAGTTTGCGATTTCCTAACGGGTTGGTGTGCCGTTAAATCAATCAATCAACAAATACACACGGAGAAATAAAAGATAAGTAAATCTATTGATGATTGAGATTAGGTCCCTATTTTTCTGTAATCGAAACTACGTCACTGCCTACGTCACATTACCCAAAATCATCATAACATAGAATAAATACACTCAAAATTTGAGTATGCAACCTTAGACGATCCTCATTGTTTTTTTTTAAAACAGGTTTTAATAAATACATGACTGGTATTATATATTTATATATTGTTTGTTTTATTTTGATATATATTCAAAGTTATCAGAACTAAGTTTCCATTTAAAATTGTTTTATCTTTTTTTTTTTTTACTCCTTTGATAAATTTGATGATTTTACTTACATACTTTGGGCCGGGTTAGCTCAGTCGGTAGAGCGTTCGGCTAGAAACCACAAGTTTCCTAGTTCGATACCGGTCCTCGCCAACTTAGCGTATGAGTAGCACAGGGATCTGTGCGGTAAAGTAAGGAGCTGATGGTAGGTGTGGCGCTCCACCTCAGATGCTAAAACAATCTCCTTGGTCTAGCGCTAGTGAAAAGGGGATAGACTCCCTCGCTGACTGGCTGATACCGACTTTAGGCCGCCCCGACGACTTTACTTACTTACTTATGGTACAAAATTGAATTTTTAACTCCCATCCCTCAGGTAATATCTTTCAAAAATTAATTTTTACACCGCCCAGAGGGTGTTTTTTGTTAGTAATATATAGTATGTCATTTAGTCAGATGTACTCTTTTTACGAGTACTTATTCAACTTTCATTTTTGATAATCAAAACAATTGTAGATATTGTGTAGCATAATTTTTATGGTCTTCGGGGAATTTGGGATTAAAAATAAAACGGTAATCAGATTTCTAGAGAAAGAGAGGAAAAAAGAAATAAGAACAAAGAGAGGTTAAAGTTTGGAACTCAACTGACCGGCACATGACCCCGAAATTAGATTTATAATAACAACGGAAGTCCCGGGTTTTGACCGGAAGCGGAAGTTGGGTGACCCTCCCTCCCCGGGACGTGAAACGGAAGAAGAGGAAAATCAGTTTCTTTCGGCTGGGCTTTGGTGGGAGCCAGACGTGGCCTCCTGGTTCTCAGTGTGGGTTTCGCATAGTAGTACCGAATATGATTTACGATAGAGTAATTTGACCGTACCTTCCTCTCTCTATCTTCCATTCTCTCTGAAAAGAACCCACGAGCCTGGAGAGAAATAAACAGCCCCTTGTGACTATACGATTTGTATATGTTGTTTCTGAACTAACGACTACTACTACTACTAAACGAGTACTACTACTACAACTCGAACTTGGCCCTATGCAACAATAAACTTTTGTCGCCCTAATGCCTGTGGCGGATTGGGGAGGGGAGGGTAAGTAAATTCATATTTACGCAGTACAAAGCCAACATCTTTGTGGATACCACTCCCCGGTAACAATCAAACGATCTTCGAGGGAAGATAGCTAATCCATCACTTTGTCAGACCAACGTTGCTGAAGTAACAAAATAATAAAGAACCATGAAATAAACGTACATATACACACACACGCACACACACACAGACACACACACACACACACATGCAAACGCATGCGCACACGCGACTACACACGAATACAAAAGAGTTGGATAAGTTAAGATGAAATAAGACAAGAAGTTGAAACCATAAAAAATTATGATATAAAAGGGGGAAAAACGTATTACCCCCCCCTTAAAAAATAAAGAAAAAACATTCAAACAAAAAAGAAAAAGAAAAAGAAAAAAGGTAAAGAAAGGCGCTCAGTAGGGTTCCTTTTTTATTTTTTATTTTTTTGGCATTGGAAAACAAATGTAAAAAGAAGGAAAACGTATTAAATAAAGACCCTCCCACCTATAAAAACAACAAAAAGAAAGAAAAAAAGAAAAGAAAATGAAAAAAAAAAGGTAAAGAAATATACTCAGTAGGGTTCGGGTTTTTAAAAAAAAAAAATTTGCATTGGTAAACAAATGTAAAAAGGAGAAAAACGTATTAACCAAAACCCCAAAAAGCAACAAAATAAAGAAAAAACCAAAAAAAACCCAAAAAACAAAAACAATCAAAGAAAGAAAAGAAAAAGAAAAAGAAAAAAAAAAAGGTAAAGAATAAATCCACTCAGTAGGGTTCGTTTTTTTTTTTTTTTTTGCATTGGAAAACAAATATAAAAAGTGGGAAAATGTATTAAACAAAGAAGAAAGAAAAAAAAAAAAAAAAAAAAAAAACGAGAACAAAACAACATAAAAGCAAAAAAAAAACAAAAAAAAAACCAGAAAAAATAAAAAAATGAAAAAAAAAGTAAAGAAGAATCCACTCAGTAGGTTCGTTTTTTTTGTTCTTGTTTTTTTTTTTTTTTTTGCATTGGAAAACAAATGTAAAATGGAAGAAAACGTATTAAACAAAGACCCTCCCACCCCAAAAAAACAACAAAAAGAAAGAAAAAAACAAAAAAAGAGAGAAAAAAAACAAACATAAAAACAAAAAAAAAAAGAGAAAATAAAACAAAAAAAAAATATAAAAGCAAAAAAAACACAAAAAGCAAAAAAAACAAAAACAAATAAACAGAAAATGAAAAACAGAAAAAAATGCCAAAGAATAAATCCACTCAGTAGGGTTCGTTTTTTTTTGGCAATGCAAAACAAACCAAATCTTTGTGGTGTTTCCTGTAGAAGATATATTTCTCTGTCACTTTTTATTTTATTTTTATTTTTTACTTTCGATTTTTTTTGCATTTGACGTGTCTCATATTTTGTCATGAATGTTTCATTAAACCCACAAATGCATTATCTCTTTCTGCGATCCTTCCATGATAAATGGTAGAGATATTACTTTTTTGCAATCTTAGATGCCATAGCCGAGGATACCACACCATGTAACACAGCACACCGGTGTACGCTACGAAAAGACATGTGCAAAATAGAATAAAAGAAATGACACCTATTGCGTGTAGAGTGTTAAAAATACTAAAAACGTAATTGCTTTATTAATATAACTTAATTGTTGTTCAGTTAAGGTAAAGATTATTCAGTATTTATGTTACATAATCTATGCGGTGGCATAAGATTATTGTCAATCCCCTGTAATTCTGAGGGGATGACCCTTTTCATACTTATGTAAGGTAGTATAGAGATATGGTGGCGATCAGTGCAGTTGATGGCCCTGAAAGTGAGTGACGGCGTTTGACCTCACTATCACCTTGCCTTCCGGGGATAAATCGTGGGAACCGGAAGGCATAGAAGAACCTGTTCCGGTTTAAGAATAGTAAGGAGCTTTAGTTTAGTTTTGCAGTTGACATCAGACAGAGCAGTCGGCCATGATGCTCTGTCTAAACTGTAACTCTGCATACGTGCGCTATGTTATGTCTGGGTTGGGGATTTACCGAATAAAGTAACATTAAAAGAAAATCGAAGTCTTGTGTTTATTACCTAAAAACTAACAATGACACAGGGCTTCTGATAAGGAGAAATCCCTAACAGAAACCAGACCCGAAGTCCCCAAGAAAGTCCAGACCATAGGAGATCCGAGAGGCTGGACCAGACCAAGATGTTAGAAGATAGAACCAAAGCCGGCCAGAAGAAAAGACGACTAGAAGTAAGAAGTAAGAAAGGGTATACAACATTTATAGTGAACTAATACAGAGGGAGATATCACCGCAAGGAATTTTTGATAAATTGTAATAATTAATTGAGAGTTACTTCTCTTGTTTTATAATTACCTTCCCTGTATGGAACTCTTTGACGTTACTTAAAGTATATAAGCTCTCAGTAAAGTCTAACATTATTCTAAGTAGAATAAAACTTTCTAAAGTCTAACCAAGATATATAATGCCCTTCTACTTAATCGCATCCGGCCCGAAATTGAGAAAATCCTTAGGAGAAACCAAAATGGATTCTGCAGAAATCGATCCACAACCTCTCAGATCCTGACTATTCGACAGATCATAGAAGGGGTACGAGTAAAGAATCTAGAGGCAACGCTATTATTCGTAGATTTCTACGCTATTATTCGTAGATTCCATAAGCTGGGTTTATTGCTCAGCGCCTGAGGCGCCCCCGTTGAGGCGGTATGCCAAAGGGATCGACGCAATTTTTGTTCTTTCCCACCCATGAGCTTCGGCTTGAGGGTGGGCCTACATTAAAACGAGGCCTTGTGCCCAGCCCATACAAATGGGGTATGAGGGAAATACCCACTTGGACCCTAACGAGGCGCCTAGAGAATAAGCTAGATGGGAGCTGCACAAGAATGTGACTGTTGTATACCCAATTGACATCGTACCTCACGTATATACATCGAGAGAGTTCTTGTGTGACAGAGAGAGAGACAGACAAACAGACAGATAGAGTTAAGACTTACTTGCTTCTTAGTCTAGTGGTTGTTTCATCTTCTTTCTTTTGGCCGTCGTTGTCATCTAGTCTCTTCTTGTCTTCTTCTAGTTAAGGCCTTCTTTTCAAGTCATGCATTAATTAATTTTTTCTTTGATCAAAGATGTTATTACTGCATTGCCCTGATTCACTGCGCGGTCCGAGTTACAACCTCTCTGCCAGGCGTCTGGTTGAAAACTGACTTCCGACTAACTATATCGCGTGACTCACGAGATTCGCGCCTCTGGGGTCAGTTGGAGTATTACTAGTTACTAGTATTTTTCCATCCCCTGATCTGAAAAACAATGGCCCCTTAGAATTCTCGCTACAGGGCCTATCAAAACCCCACGCTACCACACAATTATGCAACACTACGTGCAATCTTGAACAAGTCGTGGAAGAAGTTTGATTATTTTTTTTAGAAACAGACATAAATTGACTACAAAACTGTTGTACCGGCCGTTCCTACAGTAGAGAATATACACCGGTTCTCACTATAAATAGTGAGACACCGAGTGAAAAGGTTGTACTGTTACCGTACTGTTACCGTACTGTTACCGTTTAGCGGCAAGCTAGCCGTTCCTGTACCTTATTGTAAATACACTTGTCTCTTTTTACCCTACCTCGACTTGACTTCTTTTTTTACTGTTGAACTAACATCACAACAAAAACGAATCGGCCTGTTAGAAATCTGCCTGTTTATGTAACATATGGGGCCGTATGTATTAGTGGGCCGTGACTCCACGAAATACCGATAACGTTTCTTTAAAAGACCAGACGAATTGACACTTTCTTATTATATAACTGTGGTTCTCTGAAACTCTATTTAAGAGACGCACAATTTTGTGAAAATGATAATTTTTTTATCCATTCTTTTTCTATCGTTTGATTTCATTCAGTTTTTTTTTTACTTAAATTTCTTCTTTGCTTTATTTGATATTAGATTAAAAAAAAACTCACTTTCTTTCTTTTCTCATCTTCATATTTCTTGTTTTCTTTTTCTTGTTTTCTTTCCGTTCTTTTTCTTTTCTCTTTCTTTCCTTTTTCCTTTCCTTTCTCAAGCAAACTCAACATTAAAAGACTTCCACTTAACAGTGCCTCATAATCATGTTCGATATTATTAATGCAATTCACTCAGATCTTGAGCATGCGCATTTCCTCCGGCCCATTGCCTTTTTTTTATAGACAAGTCGCTATTGGCTCTCTTCTTCAGGCTTTCCTATCAACATCTCTATCTTCGTGTAGAGGCATTCTAGATTGTTGCCTGTTGATATCCACTTTAATACTGTGGCTATTTATTAATTCCCTTTGTTATCTTTTAGAAGAAAAAAAGCAACACTTTTCTGAAAGTTATTGGGATTGAATGATAATAAAAATTCATGCAATATCATATTGTTGGAGGTGCGTGGTGTAATGGTTAGAGTTGTAGGAAATTGACTCGTCAACCCGAGTTCAAATCCTGGACAAAACTATTGTTCATATAGCTTTGGCTTGTTTTGTTTTACGGCATATCAACCTCAGCGGTCATTTAATGCCGATAAAGTTTTGAAATAAATCAATTCTTAATGGATAATACAATTTTTTTTATAAATACATTTTTCTATTTAACCATAGATGGGACCCTAACAGGTACTACCACCCGGGCCAGAATGGACCAGGGAGCAATGGTGATGAAGGGGTGCTCCACATTCCCCAAACCTCCAAAACTGGAACCTCACCATCAGATAGAGTTTAACGTCATTCCCAGGACATGTAGACCCGCAGCCACCGCCTTCTAGCACCCATATGATAAAAAGGGGTTGGGGCTTGCCATAAGGGCAATAGGGTTGGGAAAATCATATAGGTGCTAGGGCTTGACGTGACCAGCCGATTGATCGGAGGGGGCCTCTCAGACCGCCCGTCTAGCCCAAGATAGGGCCAAAGTGGAGTATTGCATGTCATGAACTGCTCATCCACCTGGGCTCTATCCTTAAGCATCACGGGTCGCCACCCACGGCCAACAGGTGGCCCCATTGGGGGAGTCTTACCCCTCTGCAGAGGTGCAGAGGTGCATTCTAACGCCCCAGCCGACATAGCGGTGTTCATATAGTGCTAATATCCTTGGGAAAGTTATGAATCCATCTACTCTCCATCAAGCCATGGATAAAATTCTAGGGGAGACTAGGCTCTTTAACCTTATTTAGGCAACCAGTCTAGGAGAAGGAAAATATAAGATATAATGCACCAGTTATTCTATTTAAAAACTCTTACATTTTTTCAGGTCAGTTAACTTTGAACCACGTATCTTTAAGAATAATAAAAATTCATGCAATATCATATTGTTGGAGGTGCGTGGTGTACTGGTTAGTCGTAGGAAATTGACTCGTCAACCTGAGTTTAAATCCTGGACGAAACTATTGTTCATATAGCGCTAATATCCTTGGGAAAGGTATGAATCCATCTACTCTCCGTCAAGCCATGGATAAAATTCTAGGGCAGACTAGGCTCTTTAACCTTGTTTAGGCAACCAGTCTAGGAGAAGGAAAATAGAAGATATAATGCACCAGTTATTTTATTTAAAACTTTACCTTTTTTCAGGTCAGTTAACTTTGAACCACGTATCTTTAAGAATCTGTGTATTCGCCCTCAAAGATACGTGGTCCAAATTTAACTGACGTAAGAAATAGCCGAACGTTTTAAAATAAAATAACTGTTGCATTTATATATTTCATTCATTAATATATTCAACACTGAAAAATTCATTAAATTTAGTTATTCCCTGATTTTTGGTACTTTTTTTCTTTCGTTGGGTGACATGATGGTGGAATTTAGGTCCGTTAAGTTCGATTTAGCCCCAAAATTACTATGCGACAATTTTATAGGAGAATTAACAGTTGATATTTAAATTAAAAAAGACTGAAACAATCGAATACTAAGTTGCAAACAGAACTTTGTTCACTGAATATCTATGAAAATAATATATATTTCTAGTGTTATATACTGAGGTTTTCACGGTACCAAATCGATATATGTTGTATACCCTTTCTTACTTCTTTACTTCTTACTTGCTTCTATTCTTGGACATTTATTCTTCTGGCCGGCTTGGTATTCTGATCGTCTTTTGTATATCTTCTAAGGTCTGGATTTCTTGGGGACTTCGGGTCTGGTTTCTGTTAGGGATTTCTCCTTATCAGAAGCCCTGTGTCATTGTTAGTTTTTAGTAAACACGATTTTCTTTTATGTTACTTTATTCGGTAAATCCCCAACCCAGACATAACATAGCGACGTATGCAGAGGTTACAGTTTAGACAGAGCATCATGGTCGACTGCTCTGTCTGACGTCACTGCAAAACTAAACTAAAGCTCCTTACTATTCTTAAACCGGAACAGGTTCTTCTATGCCTTCCGGTTCCCACGATTTATCCCCGAAGGCAAGGTGATAGTGAGGTCAAACGCCGTCACTCACTTTCAGGGCCATCAACTGCACTGATCGCCACCATCTCTCTATACTACCTTACATAAGTATGAAAAGGGTCATCCCTCAGAATTACAGGGGATTGACAATAATCTTATGCCACCGCATAGATTATGTAACACTAGTTTCTGGCTCTAAATCTCTGTATCTGCTTTTTGGTCTTTTTTCTTCTTTCAACGGAGTGACATACAATGATGGAATTTAGGTCCGTTAAGTTCGATTTAACCAATTTTTGTCTCGGTTTGTTTTGCCTAATCTCCACCCCCACCAGATTCCTGCCCAATCCTGTTTCATTTATTCCATCCGATTCTGTATTTTCATTAAGTCTACATTAATTAGTTATTCTGTTCTTAATAGAATGCTTAAGGACAGACGCAACGAATTGGTTGGAAAAACGAATGCAGAAATCGTATTTCAGTTTTTTTTTCTCTTTACATTTTCGATTTGAAATAAGGAAAAATAACTTTATTTAAATATATACATTTTATTTACATGTGTTCTTTCCTATTATTGCTTGAATATCTTCATTCTTTTTAAAGGGGATTTCTTCAACTCTCCAAGAATTATTAAACCATGATAATCGCAGATTTTTAAAAGCCTAATTTTTTGTTTGCTATCAGCGATCATTTTTCGAAAAACGAATTAAATGTTGTAAATGACCAAAATGTGGAAGTGTTTGATACTTTAATTATTTTTCTTATATAAAGCGTAGCTTTTGTAACGTTGTGGTATATGGTCACAGTATCAAAAGCGATATATTCACGGTACTAAAAATGTTTCTGCAAGTGGCGGTCATCTTGTTGATAAAAATTTACAACGCGAGAAATATGTAGTCACAACTGCTAGCCTTTATTATTGTGCTCGTCTCGTGGTCGTATCAGAAGAGAAGAAAGGCAGAGAGGAGAGAGAGGAGAGAGAGAGAGAGAGGAGAGAGAGAGAGAGAGGACACTGTTAAATTACTGTGACCCATACTAGGCACCAGAGCCCGATCCGTACCTACGACGGCGGAAAGCAAAAAGAGACCGGACCTTTCATCGTTGTTCCACGTCACCACGTGATTTCCGGTTCCGGCCAACACCCGAAACTTCCGGTGACACTCAATCTCCATTCGGGGTCACGCTCCGGTCAAATTGTTTGTGTTCATTACTCTTTTTAAAACCTTTATTCTCTCACTTCTTTCTTTCTTCCCCCCCTTCCATTAGTAGTCCTTCAATGCAATCTGCTTACACTTTGCTATTACTCTTAAACTATATTTGTTTAAAATTATTTTGTATTAGATAAGAATACGTGAAAGCATATAACTACGTGCAACAAATTATTATTCAATAGTTGGATCAAAGTATCTAATAGTACCCCAACTGAGACCAGTTGGGGAAAAGACAGTTTTGCTTTTCACCCCAACTTCCGGTTGGTTGTAAACGAACAACAGACAATTTTTTGACATTAGAATTTCAAGATTTTTTAAAAGTTACTTAACGAGCTTTTCACATTTTTTAATAAAAATATCCTTATAACAGGTTAAAAAATTATGAACTTATCACAATCAGGTTTCATTAAAACATGCATATTAATTATATTATTATTATTATTTATTATTATTATTATTAATTATTATTTTATTATACTCCTTTGAGTTTCTCCATCAGGTGTTAGCTGATGGTCTTTTCGCTGGAGTCTGAAGTGACAGAAAGTCTCCTCAGGTCTCCAGACTCTTCTGAGTATTCTGGCAGATTGCAACAGTGCAGTGTTCTGAATGGTTTCAATCCTTCTCTGATTTCCAAACTTTCCAAAACCCTTTTCTAATTCCTTTTGGGACTGTTCCAAGTGCACCAACTACAATTGGTATCACTTTGACTTTCATGTTCCATAACTTTTTCAGTTCTCTTGTCAAGATCCAGATATTTGTCTATTTTTTCATTTCCTTTAGCTTCACCTGTTGATCTGCTGGACTGCAAAATCCACCGTGACAAGTTCTTTCTTTTTGTTATCAACACTAGGTCTGTCTTTCTTTCTGGGATAAGGTGATCCGTTTTTATTTCAAAGTCCCAGAGAATTTTATGCGTTTTGTTCTCAAGAACAGCTTCTGTTTATGCATATTCCATTTTGTTGTGTGTCATCACATAAGAAGACAAATACTTGACCTTGCAAGAGAACTGAGAAAACTGTGGAACATGAGGTGAAGTTCGTACCAATTGTAATTAGTAGTCTTGAAACGATCTCAAAGGTCTGGAAAAGAGTCTGGATGAATTGGCAACCAGAGGAAGAATTAAGACCATCCAGACTACAACATTGTTGAGATCAGCTAGAATACTCAGAAGAGTCCTGGAGAACCGAGGAAACTGCTCTCACTCAGACTCCAGTGAACCACCAGCTACGGCTGGTGTGAAAAATTCGAATGAAGTGAAATAATAATAATAATAATAGTAATTAATAAGCGATGCAGCAAACTAGCACAAGAGAGTACAAGACTCGACACGACTGTGGTGGGAAAGATGATTCACTGGGGATTGTGCAAGAAATTCAATTTCACCATTCAACTAAAATGGTATATGCACAATGCTGAACCGTCCTGGATAATGAGACATTCTCTGGACTTCGAGTACAGACGGATTAACTAATCCCGGCCAGGAGAACGGACTAGTATGATCGATCTCTGGTGAAAATGAAAGAAAGCGAAAAAGATAGACAAATACTTAGACCTTGCCAGAAAACTAAGAAAAACTGGGTAACATGAAGGTGAAGGTCATGCCATTGAATTGGTGCCCTAGGAACGGTCCCCAGGGTCTAGAAAAGAGTCTGGATAAATTGGAAATCAGAGCGAAGATCGAACCATCCAGACTACAGTACTGTTAGAATCGTCTAGAATACTCATAAGAGTCCTGGGGACCTGAGGAGACTTGCTGTCACTCACCTCCATGAATTTAGCGGGTATATATGTTCAATGTAAGGCTAAACAATCGAGAAAATGTCAATCCCTATCAATAGGTTCGAAATGTACATTCAGGATTGACATTTTTCTCGATTTGTTTTAGCCTTACATTGAACATATATGCCCGCATAAATTCATTATTTAACTAATTATTTTCAAAATTAGGTATGACTTTCAATTAAGCACATATCCTCCAAAATATGTATTATTATATATATTTATATATATTATATATATATATATAGATTAGTTGGTCATTTTTTGTTGTTTTGCCACTTTGCGTCCGTTGGATTGATGTATTTTTACCGACGGCAAAAACTAAAATCATTTAATGAAGGGACTTTAATAACACGGGAATCTAAGAAAAAATGTCTCATAAAATATCCTGTTATTTTCAGTTTGTTCTATATTGACGGTCGAGGATTTCGATATTTTGCCATTAATTGAAATGATTAAAAAAATTTATCTTTAATGGGAAAAATCAATAATTTTTTTCCTTTTTTTTTTTTTCAATTTAATGGTCAGAACTCCTAAGTTTTGAATTTTGACGTTCTGTGTAAAATGTTTCGTTTTATTTTGTTTTGTTTAGTGTATCAATTATAACCAAACACTTCAGCATTGAAACTATATAACCAACAATATGAATATTTAACAAAGAACCTATAAAGGGTATAATCTTATTATATGGAGTTTGTGTATTTTCTGTCTGTAACCAAACTATATCACTACTCAAGTCATAACTCCCTTAGTTATTGACATCACATTTCTCAATGATTTTTTTTTATTTAAATCTCAATTATTAATAAATTGTTTTACATATTAATACTGTTAACCATATCAACATGGATATTTACCGCGTACCCCACTTGTACGGGTCAGCACAAAGTTCCCTATTAACGTTGGACCACCCACAAACCGAAGCTATGGAGTGGCAGGTGAAAAAATTGCGTCGATCCCGTCGGCATTCCCCCTCAAGGGGGCGCCTCAGGGCACTGGGCAATAAACCAGCCTGCCCCTTTAAATCGAGGGGCAGGTGTTGCCTGGGGGGATGGCCCCTGGATCGACGCTATTAATTATATCAATGGTCCAGAGGCCAGCCACTGTTAACCATATCAACATATTAATAACATGCCAATTGTATTTATATATAAAATAAAATAGTGTTTACAGTGTGAATGGAAAGGCTAATTTGCATATTGATATTAAAAATGTGATTTTAATAAATATGTGCTTAGTATATTGATTCTAATGTTTGGTTTTATTTTAATGAATATAAGCAAAATCTCTTCAATGAATCTGAAGGAAATCGATTAACAGGAAGAAAATAATTCTGATTTTATTCTTACTCCTATTTTAACTAAATACTCAATTTAAAAAAATAACAATGAAAGACGAGTGTGATTGAAGAGTAAAGTTTCAGTTGTTCTAATTTTCGATTATACCTGCCCTCTGTTCAAATCTTTTTATCTGCATTCTATTTAGTTTATTAGCCTTTCTAATTATTATATATTTCATTACATTAAAACTAGGGACCGGGTTAGCTCAGTCGTAGAGTGGTCGGCTAGAAACCACAAGGTTCCTAGTTCGATACCGGTCCCCGCCAACTCAGCGTATGAGTAGCAAGGATCTGTGCGGTAAAGTAAGGAGCTGATGGTAGGTGTGGCGCCACCTCAGATGCTAAAACAATCTCCTTGGTCTGGCGCTATTGAAAAGGGGATAGACTCCCTCGCTGACTGGCTGATACCAGACTTTAGGCCGCCCCGTTGACTTTACTTACATTTAAAACTTAAATACTTGCACCCGGAGGGTGCATATATTTGCTAGTAGTATTAATTAATATAATATATAATTAATATATCATTATAGATTATATATAATAATATTATATAATTTATAATATATATATAATATATCATATAATATAAAATTATATTATTATTATATTATTATATATTATTATATTATATTATATAATAATTATATATATAATATATATATAATATATTAATAATTTATATAATTATATTATTATTATATCATATTATTATATTATATTATATATTATTATTATATATAATTATATATATTATAATTATATTATATAATTATATAATTATATAATATTATATATATATATATATATAATATGATTATAGTAATAATATATAATATTATATAATTATTTATTTATATTATATAAATATATATAATTGATTATATGATATATATAATATTATATATATATTTAATATCTTCTTATTATAATGGAGATTGTGTGTTTTTCTGTCTGTAACCGAAACATATTTACTACTCAAGTCACAATTCCCTTAATTATCTACATCACATCTCCATGATTTTATTTATTTAAACCTCATTATATAATAAATTGTTTTACATTATTAATACTGTTGACTATATCTACATTACTATTAACATGCCAATTGTATTTATATATACAAAAAATAGCGGTTTGCAGGTGTGAACGGAAGGCTAATTTGCATATGATATAAAAATTGATTTTAATAAATATGTGTTAGTATTATTGATTCTAATTGTTTCGTTTTTATCTTAATGAATATGAGCAAAAAATATCTCCAATAAATCTTAAAGAAATCTATGAACAATATTACAGTTAATCTATTCTTACTTCCTAATCTAACTAAAAGTTAAATTATGTAAATTTAGCAATGAAAGACTGGAGTGAAGAAAAAGCAAGTTTTAGTTGTTTCCCCTCAGTTTCAAATCTTTTTATCAGGCATCTTATTATTTCATTAGCTTTCTAAGTTAACATAACATTTATAACAATAAAACTTAAATGCTTGCACCCGGAGGTGAATATATTTGCTATAATAATAATATATCTATTATTATAATCTATTATAATGGAGATTGTGTGTTTTTCTGTCTGTAACCGAAACTATATACTACTCAAGTCACAATTCCCTTGTTATTTACATCACATTCTCCATTGATTTTATTTTTAGTTAAACTTCAATTATTAATAAAATTGTTTTACATCATTAAGACTGTTGCCCATATCTACATACGAATAACATGCAATTGTATTTATATATACAACACAATAGCAGATTACAGTGTATGGAAGCTAATTTGCATATTATATTTAGAAATTTGAATTTAATAAAATTTGCTTAGTATTATTGATTTCTAATTGTTTGGTTTATCTTATTGAATATGAGCAAACATCTCGCGGATAAATCTTAAAAGAAATCCATCAACAAGAAGAATGACTGTAATATTATTCTTTACTTCCTATTTTAACTAATAGTTAAATTAGGAAATTTATCAATGAAAGACGGGAGTAACGGAAAATGATGGAAGAGCTAATTTCAAAGTTTGTTCTATTTTCAATCATACCTTCCTCTGTTCAAATCTTTTATCTGTATTCTTATTCCAGTTTCTTAGCCTTCTAAGTAATATTGATATTTTATTACATTAAAACTTAAATACTTGCACCCGGAGGGTGTATATATTTGCTAGTATAATATAATATAATATAAGGGCATAATATGTAATAATTGTTTTGTTTTATTTTGTTTAGTGTATTCAATTATAACCAAACCTTCAGCATTGAAACCCTATAAACAACACTATGAATATTTAACAGACAAGAACCTGTAAAGGGTATAAATGGGGCATTTTGTAACAAGAATGTCTCAAAATATCTCGTGCATCATATAATGTATCACAACAAAAAAAATGATATTATTAGAAAAGAAGGTATAAAAACAAGAATACAAGGATTTTATTATTTCTAGTGGAATATTATATAATCAAGGCAGATATTATTGTTGGATATTTCTCTCTCTGGGCAAAATAAACATGAAGACATTCTACTTAGGCCCACACATTTCTTTATTGCTTACTTCATAGCTGTGGACATCTTTTATATTAACGCCCTTGCAAACCGGAGTTAACCCTAGCGGAACATTATTGAAAATATAAGCTCACAATTTTTCTCATCTGAGAGATTGACTAAATTGGGCTAACTAACAAGAAATTAACATCTATTTCTAATATTATCTGGTTTATCGGACTATTGTGCCCATCTTCTCATTGTTATTTGTTCAACGTTTCGGCCGATATGCCCTCCGGCCTTCTTCAGTATTCTTGTCGACTCGGGAACCTTCTTTTCGAACTCGCAAACTTTCTTGTCGTAAGTCGGGACCATCACGGAACTTTGAACCTAACCCTTTATTTAGTCCACGGGGGTATTCTGTTCTCATTCCGCTAACCATAGCTGGGGTAGGAGTTGTGTTAATTATTTTCTAACTACCTCTACTCAGGATTGAACTCGGATCCAGAGATAATCAGCGATATCGGCCGAAACCTTTACAAATAACAATGAAGATGGGACAATAGTCCGAATAACCCAGTAATCTATTTCAAGCCTCATTTCANCAAGAGAGAGATGCGACGAGTCCATTTCCAAGACTTAACTCATTTAGCACCCAACGCGCTTCCTATAGATACAAGATATAAGATCAGAAACCGAATAATAAAATGTATTGTGATCCAAGATGAAAAGGAAGAAGATCATGTAGAAAGAGGAAGGAGGGGGAGAGAAGGAGGAGGAGGGGTTATTGTTGGATTTTGGTTGGTTTGGTTGGTTTTTTACGACATGTCAACCCTTGTTGGGTTATTTGTGCTGAGACATTTTGTCTGATTCAATCTTGATGGTTGGTTTATTCTGCTGGGTTGGTTGGAATTTTATGGCATGTCAACCCTTGTGTTATTAATTATCGTGACTCGAGTGTGGATTGGGGGGAATGTGGCATGTCAATTCTCTGGGTTGTTATTCTATGAAGTACCGTGTTACATCGAGTGGTTGATGTTGGGGATATTACGGTCAGTCAACCTCTGTTGATTTTCATTGAAGATGTTGTTTATTTCATCTTGATGTGTGTATTGGTTGGGTATACTGTTTGTAATGTCATCTCTGTTGGGTTGTTTTTTTATTTAAGTTATCTGTGTTTATTATTGATGTTGGTGATTGTGGGGGTTGGTGGTATACGGCAGTCTTCTTGTTGGGGTTATTTGTTGTCTGATGTATCTATTTTAATCTATCTGTAGGGTTTTCTATAACTTTTTCTAAACTCAATTTTTTAAACACCTTACATTCCTTGTTTTCTATTTAAACTGCAGATTGGATCCTACAGGTACATTCGACTCTGCATGGTGTACTCTGGGAAGTTATATGGCTGATATAAGGGGGGTAACTCCAACTACACACACGTACACCCATATCTCTCAAACTGAAACTTCCCCATTTTAGATGCTTATGTATATTTCTCGTCATATCCCGGGACACAAGACAAGAAAGGAAATATAAGAAGTATAGAAGAGTAGCGCAAACTGAAGAGGAAGATGTAGTAGGAAAGAAGATGTGTAACGGAGAAAAGAAGAAGAAAGGAAACAATAAAAGGGGGGTAAACAGAAGAAAGATGACCGGGACGACTGACATGCCTACGAAGTGATTTGTTGAATAAAGATGCTGAATAATTGCGAAATAAAAGAAATTTTTTGAAACATGGAGAAAATTGAAGTCAATTGAATTTTTTAAACATCGTGTACATGTTTGGTCTGCAAGTTTTTCAAAGCAATTTGAAGCTTTATAATTGCTTCCAAGAAGATGATAATGCATGTTGATTAATGGTAATTTAATTGAACGGATTCGAAGTTTTTTTTTTTTCTTTTCATAAAGAGTAGGAAAAATATTTTTAAAAGAATATGAGGCTTTGTTAGAAAGCAGGGAAGAAGAGAGAAAGAAAGGAGGAAGAAAGGAAGGAAAAGAGAAAGAAATAACTGCAAAAAGAAAGAAAAGAAATGAATAACTGCAAGACAGAAAAGAAAGAAAGAAAGAAAAAAGAAGAAGAAAAGAACATGACTACAAAGAAGAAAAGAACGACTGTAAAAAAGAAGGAAAGAACGCAAAGAAAGAAGAAAGAAAAGAATGAATGAATTAAGAATAACTGCAAAAAGAAAGAAAGAAATGAATGAACTGAAAAGAAAGAAGAAAGAAAGAGAAGAAGATGACACAACGAAAGAAAGAAAGAAGAAAGAGAACGACGATGAACTACAAGAAAGAAAGAAAGAAAGAAAGAAAGAACGAATGAACTACAGAAAGAAGAAAGAAAGAAAGAAAGACGAAATGAACTACAAAGAAAGATAACGAACTGTAAAGAAAGAAGGAAAGAACGCAAGAAAGAAAGAAAGAAAGAAAGAAAGAATGAATGAATTTAAAGAAATAACTTGCAAAGAAGAAAGAATGAATGAACTGAAAGAAGAAGAATAGAAAGAAGAAAAATAACACAAGAGAAAGAAGAACGACTGTAAAGAAGAAGAAGAACTGCAAGAAAGAAAAGAAAGATTATTAATTAAAGAAATAACTGCAAAAAGAAAAGAAAGAGAAGAACTGAAAAAGAAGAAAGAAGAAAGAAAAAAATGAACTACAAAGAAAGAAAGAAGAACGAACTGTAAAGAAAGAAAGAAAGAACTGCAAAGAAGAAAGAAAGAATAATTAAATAAAGAATAACTGCAAAAAAGAAAGAAGAATGAATGAACTGCAAAGAAAGAAAAAAAGAAAGAAAGAACGAAAGACGAACGACGATAACTACAGAAGAAAGAAAGAAGGAAAAAATGAACTACAAAGAAAGAAAGAAAGAACGAACTTGTAAAGAAAGAAAGAAAGAACTGCAAGAAAAGAGAAAGAATTAATTAATTAAAGAAATAACTGCAAAAAAGAAAGAAAGAATGAATTGAACTGAAAGAAAGAAAGAAGAAGAAAAGAAAGAAGAAAAAATGAACTACAAAGAAAGAAAGAAAAGAAGGAATGTAAAGAAAGAAGAGAACTGCAAAGAAAGAAAGAAAGAATTAATTAATTAAAGAAATACTGCAAAATAGAAAGAAAGAATGAATAACTGCAAAGAAAGAAAAAGAAAGAAGAACGAACGAACGATGACTACAGAAAGAAGAAAAAAATGACCTCAAAAAGAAAGAAAGAAAGAAAGAAAGAGAAGAAACATGAACTACAAGAAAAGAAAGAAAGAAAGAACTGCAAGAAAGAAAGAAAGAAAGAAGAACTGCAAGAATTACTACAAAGAAGAAGAAGAAAAAGAAATGGAACAGCAAAGAAAGAAAGAAAGAAAGAAGAAAGAAAAAGAAGAAACTGAACTACAAAGAAAGAAGAAAAGAAAGAGAATGCAAGAAAGAAGGAAAGAACTGCAAATAAAGAAAGATAAAAAAGAAAGAAGAAAGAACGCATTGAAATAAAACCTGCAAAATACAAAGATTTAACTGCATGCAAAAAGGAAGAACTACACCCACAGCAAACTAAAAAGAACAACAACAAACAACAACAACTGCATTGGAAAGAGGAATGGAACACATTGAAAATAGAACTTGCAAAAGCAAAAAAACTGTAATGCACTAAGAAAAAGAATGCATAGTCAATAAAAAATCTAATAAAAAAGAAAATAAAGAATACTAAGAAGGAATGCAGAAAGAAAGAAATGAGCTATCAAATGAAATAAAGGGGATAAGACTAAGAAAAAGAATTGCATATAGGAATGAACTGTACATATAATCAAGAAGGATAATGATTTATTCCATAATTCATATAAAATTATAATTATTAGTGCAAGAAAGAAGAAAGATTGTCAATCGGAAACTGATAGGAGAACTTCATGAGAATAACAAAGAACTGGCTATGAAAAGAACTAACAAAGATTTTATTTTTTTTAAATTAAGTGTAAGATATCGCACATCAGGATAATAAAGAAAGAAAAAGAAAATCTCTAAAGACAATTCTAAGAAATTGATATAATAGAGAAATAATCCATTTATTCTGAGATTCATTAACAATTGTGCTTCACTATCGATCTTTAGTGTCGCTCATGATTTTTTCAAAACAATAAAATAAAAAGAATAAGTTATATTGTATTTTTCTGGTAATAACTGTTGAAGCAAAAAGTCAGTCTGTACATTTCTAGATTAAAAGATTTTTAACAGTTAACAGATATATAGAAATTATTACTTTTATTTCAATTACCCGTATCAATATGTCAGACGTGTCTTATAACATTATTAGTATATAGTGTCATATCTGCAATAGGTGTTATCCCCTGTACTTGTATAGAATAATAGGTATCTTCTTAATATATTCATTAGTATATTAATATTTAATAACATCAATCTTTCTACCTCAGCTAGGTTTAGCGAAGGATACAGTACGCTCACCCGGGTATATAAATTATTAGAGTTATGGATAATACTCTGATATATATGTTCCTTAGAGTGGCATCGGCTCGAACGTTGTAGCAAGTAACAATTGAAGATGGGACAATAGTCCGATACGCAGATATCTAAGAAATAGGTTTATTAATCAAAGTAAGGAAATGAATCCGAGTGAAAAGCGTTAAAAAAAAAATTAAATAAACCAACCTCCTACCCCAGCTATGGTTAGCGGAATGAGAACAGGAACTACGTGGAATAAATAAAGGGTTAGGTTCAAATTCCGTGATGGCTTCCGAATACGACAAGAAGTTTCCGAGTTCGAAAAGAAGGTACGAGTCCGAGAAATACCTGAAGAAGGCGGAGGGCATATCGGCCGAAACGTTGTGCAAGTAACAAATGAAGATTGGGGACAATAGTCCGAATAACGTAGATGATACTAAGCAATAGGTTTATTAATTAAAAGTAAGGAAATGAATCCGATGGTGTTGAGTAAATGGCCGCCATCCTTGGTTCCCGTTGTAAAAGAACTTAAAGTAACCAATAAGTCCTTGTGGATAGTGTTCTTTTCAGGTCCGACGTCCTAGATGGCCGAGTAGCAGTGAGCTAAGATTAGAATCAGGCCTCTATAATTAATAATTATATAAGTTTGTCTTTTGTTCCTCACATCTTTCACCACATTGTCTGATTCATTCCAATCCTCTTTCCCAATACACATATATATATCAATATATTAGATATACTAGCAAATATATGCACCCTCCGGTGCAAGTATTTGAATTTATGTAATAAATAATGTTAAATTTGAATACTTTTGAAACTAAATAAAAATCCAATAAAATGATTTTAAACAGAGGGGTATAAATCGAAGAATAGAACAACTTTGAAACTAGTCTTCCATCATTTTTCATCACTCCTCCTTTTATTGCTGAATTTTCCTAATTTAACTATTAGTTAAATTAGGAATATGAATAAAAATTACTGTTATTTCTTATATATTAAAGGATTCTTTTAAAGATTTATCCCCGAGGTTTTTGCTCATATTCATTAAGAAAAACAAACATTAGAAATCATAATCCAAGCGCATATTTAATAAAATTAAACTTTTAATATCAATATGCAAATTAGCTTTCCTGTTCACACTGTACCCGCTAATTTTGTTGCTATATAAATACAATTGCATGTTATTAGAATGTAGATAAAGTCAAAAAGTATTAATAAGGTATAGCAATTTTAATCATAACTGAGGTTTAAATAAAAATCAAAATTCATGGTGAATGTGACGATCCATAACTAGGGAATTGTGAACTTGAGTAGTGATTTATTTCGGCTTCAGACAGACAAACACACAATCTCCATTATAATAAGATATGTTTGCCTAAAATAACTTAATATTAATATATTAGGAAGCCCGAGGTGTAGTGGTTAAATCATGGAAATGGATTCGTCGCCCGAGTTCAAAAACCTGACTGGTACATTGCATTTTACTTAGCGCTAATACTTTGGGAAAGTTATGAATCCTACTCTCCCTCCAGCTATGTGAAATAGTAGGACAAACTTGGCTCTTTAACCTTGGTTGAAGCAACCAGACTAGGAGAAGGAAAACTCTGAATTCAAACCTGTTGAAATCCGCTTAAGAAATGGACTTGTGTCCACTCCTGCTCGTGCGGAGGGGTTGGTAATATATATAAGTATTATATATTCGTAAGTATCTATAAGTTATCAATAAATAGTCCGTCATTTTTTTTGAGTAACTGGACCGTCATCTTTGTTCCAGTTGTAATAAGACTTAAAGTAAACAAGTAAGTAAAACCAATAAGTCCTTGTGGGATAGTGTGTCTTTAGGCCGAACGTCCTAGATGGTCCGATGTCAATGAGTTAAGATTAGAATCAGGCCTCTATAAAAATACACCGAACAGCAGCATGGTGAATATTTAATGTGTATAATTATTTACTTGTCGTTAATTGTTTTATCTTCGAAGTTCCTCCGGACATACACATACACACAAACTGCCCTTTATAAGTACAGAGAACGGTACCCAACGTCGCCTGGGTAGAGGGGTAGAGTAAGAAAATGTTCGTCTCATAGATCTATATTTATTGAATCACAAGTTGGATCCCACATGATGCCCATTTAAATCACTGTGTAAAAAAGACCTTAGCGGTTGATCACACTAATCTGAAAGAAAAATCAATGTCGCTTATTTAAAATATTAAATGCAAAGAAAAAAACTCCTGGCAACAATAAATTTATTTTCTAATTATCTTCAAGAATATAATCAAATCTTCATTATATTGCTCAATGTTGATTGAGTAACTGCCGCCATCCTGTGTTCCAGTTTAAAGAAGAACTTAAAGTAAACAAGTAAGTAAATCCAATAAGTCCTTGTGGGATGGGTGTGTTCTAATATGCAATATGTTCGATCTGTTATACAGATTGTTTTACATTAGAGATATTAGCTGCATATTTGTTTAGTAAAACTACTAAAATCAATTTCAATATATAAAGGGTAAGAATACTACATTATTTGTTAAATAAACGTACTTTGTATCGAACAAGACTCTTCGTTCCGATCTATTATGTCCGGAGGAAACTACAAAAATAAAACAATTAACGAAAAATGTAAATATATATACACTTCACTATCTCCAGAACTGATTGATTATATAAAAAATATGAATATTTCATTATATTATAGAAAAAAAAATCTTCGGAGGGAGAGTTCGTAGGTATACACGCTGATGGAGGCTTAAATAAAGTTGAAAACAGCTGTACCGGTGATTCCACGTGGGCACGTTGTTCGTAACGGTTGTGCTTTGTCATGATTATTTTCAATATTTCGAATTTTTATACGATATACGCATTGTAATTTGCCTTCAAAAAAATATAAATAATAATATACTTTACATAACAATACTTCAAAAGCAAATCATCAAATTCCATATATATATATATAGTATAATATATATATATATATATATATTATATATAATATAATATATATTATATATTATATATGTATAAGTATAACTTACCGGGTGGGTATAAGAACGATGTTTGGAAAGCGCACATATCCAGAGGTTAAGGTTGAGAAAAAACAAATACAAAGTGCTCAATCAATGTAGAGCATAAATTTATTTATCCTACCTTGTATTGAGCACTTTGTATTTGTATTCCATTCTTAAATATAATATATATATATATATATATATATATATATATATATTTATATATATATATATATATATATAATATATATACTATTATATCTATATTTTTATCATTTTTATACGATATACGCATTGAATTGCCTTCAAAAAATAAAATAATATATTTATATAACAATGCTTCAAAAGCAAATTATCAAATACCATTTATTTCTTACGCCTTGGCATAGGCCTAATTTGCGATTCCTCAAACGCTCACTGTACTGTGTATACTAGTGGCGTATTTATCATTGAATTAAATTTCGGCATGTATTGTGTGCTATGGCCCAGAGGTAGAGTTCTTGACTCTGCGTGCTGGGTTCCCGGTTTCCGATCTCTATCGGAGAAGATCGTGTATACACCGCTGATGAGACTTAATAACGTTGAAACAGCTGTGCGGTGTTCGCGTGACGCACGTTATTCGCCGGATTTGCTTGTCATGATTATTTACAATATTAGCTCAGTCGGTAGAGCGTTCGGTTAGAAACCACAAGGTTCCTAGTTCGATACCGGTCCCGCCAACTCAGCGTATGAGTAGCCACAGTGATGCTGTGCGGTAAATAAGGAGCTGATGGTAGGTGTGGCGCTCCACCTCAGATGCTCAAACAATCTCAATCGGTCTAGCGCTATTGAAAAAGAGCATAGACTCCCTCGCTGACTGGCTGATACCGGACTTTAGGCCGCCCCGACGACTTTACTTTTTATACGATATACGCATTGTAATTGCCTTCAGAAATATAGATAATATATCTTTTACTCAACAATGCTTCAAAAGCAAATTAATCAAATTCCATTTATAAAAATTAGGATTTTGAATAGTAACAGAAAGGAAAGTCTTATGCTGCTTTCATGATTAAACAAATCAAATTATGTAAGACCAAAACAAATCAATGGATCTGCGAGAACTAACTTTTATTATACTCCTCTACCAGGCAACGCCGGTAGCAACTTCTAGTTTATGTATAACAAACTTTATATTTTCCTTTCTAAATAGAATCTTTTTCCTTTCTACCTAGGAATTCTGGTGGATGAGCAGTCCATGAATGGCCCTTGATTAGGCAAGACGAGCTGGCGAAGAGCACCCTCCGATCAAATCGGCTGTTATATCAAGCCTAGACCTATATGATTGGCCCAATCCTATTACCCTTATGGCAAGCCCAACCTTTTTATCATATGGGTGCTAGAAGCGGTGGCTGAGGGTCTCATGTCCTGGTTATGACATTAAACTATCAGATGGTGAGGTTCCATTAGGGAGATCTGGGAAATGTGGAGCACCCCTTCATCACTATTGCTCCCAGGTCCACTCTGACTCGGAGTGGCAGTACCTATTAGGGTCCATCTATGGGTTTAACTAGAAATTTGTTTTTAAAAAAATTAGTTAAAAGATCTTTTTTTTTTCTAATTAACGTTACGAATCTTTCAAAACTTTGCCGCATTAAATGACCCACCGTGGTTGATATGCCGTAAACAAAACACATCACAGAGCCTCTTGCACACCAATGATGAAGTATCATATAGAACCTACAGGGTATGGAGTTATTGTTGACTGTAGGATTCATAAGGAATAATATATAAGACTCCATTGGCATTGGTTGGGGGGTCAACATGACCAGTAATAAAGCGATGGTCGATAGGAGGCGAGGTTAGTGAAAGCCTGTTGCTGACGGAGAGTCGGGGTTGAATCAGCCTCGATTAGTCTCCTAGGGGAGGAAATCGATGCTGAAAGACAGAAATTTACAAGTGATCCCAGGATACAACATCACTGACGACTTACCCTTCAATCGTCTAAAGATGTATTCTGTGAAATGTCAGCTGTAAATCCGGCTGTCGGTGAGGCTTTATCTCCGGTAAGCGCAGGTACTCATCTTAACATATTCCATGCAAGATACCTTAAACTTCAATTAACAAGGCAAAACATGAAGGATGACTTGTCCTAACACACGATGTGTTTTGTTTTTATTACAGGGACAGACTGAAAAAGAATTAAGGGCAGATAACTTACCGCTGTACATAAAAAGGATTCGGGACAGATAACTCTGACCCAACTATTTATTACCAGTTTGTGAGTTTTTGATAAGTACTGACAAAAGTGAATTTCACAAATCATTCACAACAGTTGTTAATTTAGTGCTATAGAAATTTTGAAGAGAACAGAAAATCCGTCGGGTTGGACAGCCAGTTCTCTCTAACTGAAAAAAAACAACAACAATGTGACCCGCCAAGAGAAAACCGCTTCAGCATTTATTCCTCTCAGCAGTCAAAACCATTCAGCCATAGGTTAGCTTAGAATATGCAGACTTCATCCTCACAACATCTGAATATAGAATTGGCGAATCTTTTATTTGGCAAGATTGGAGTTTTTAAAAAAAATATTTAAACTTTGCTATGTCTAGCTAATCAACTGAGTTTGATAGTCATGTCGATACCGCCGAGTCAGTTGAGAGCTTACTTTCATTAATGGAATTTAAAATCATGTACTTACAAATTTTTAGAAGTGAGAAATAGATACTATTTTCTCTGAATGTTTGAGATGAGGCTTGAAGATTAGTATTATCTGGGTTCGACTATTGTTCCCCATCTTCATTGTTATTTGTACACGTTTCCCGATATCTCTTGATTTCTCTGGATCCCAAGTTGCAATCCTGAGTAGAGGCCAGTTAGGAAATAATTACACAACTCGTACCCAGCTATGGTTAGCGATGAGAACAGGATACCCCCGTGGATAAATTCAAGGGTTAGGTTCCAAAAGTTCGTGATGGCTCCCGATTACGACAAGAAAGTTGCCGAGTTCGAAAAGAAGGTTCCCGGTCGACAAGAATACCTGAAGAAGGCGGAGGGCATATCGGGCCGAACGTTGAACAAATAACAATAAAGATGGGGACAATAGTCGCGAATAACCCAGATAATATTAGAATAGATGTTAATTTCTTTTTAGTTGGCCCAATTAGTCAAATCTCTCAGATGAGGAAATTGGTGAGCTATATTTTTCCATTAAATGTTCCGTAGGGTTAACTCCTGTTTCCAAGGGCGTTAATATAAAAGATGTCACGCTATGAAGTAAGCAATAAAGAAAGGTGGCCTAAGTACGATGTCTTCATGTTTATTTTGCCAGAGAGAGAAATATCCAACAATAATATCTGCCTTGATTATATAATATTCCCTGAAATAATAAAATCCTTGTATTCTTGTTTTTTAATACCTTCTTTTCTTAATAATATCATTTTTTTTATTGGTGTTACATTATATGATGCACGAGATATTTTGAGACATTTCTTGTTACAAAATGCCCCATCTTATACCCTTTTTAAAAAACAGGTTCTTTGTCTGTTAAAATTTCATAGTGTTGTTTATTACGGGTTCAATTGCTGAGTGTTTGGTTTATATTGATACAACCTAAACAAAATAAAACAAAACAATTATACATATTATGCCCTTATATTTATTATATTATACATGCAAATATATACACGCCTCCGGGTGCAGGTATTTAAGTTTGATATAATAAAATATCATCATAAATTAGAAAGGCTAAAGAAACTGAATAAGAATAGAGATAAAAAAGAATTTGGAACAGAGGGGGTATGATTGAAAAATAGAACAACTTTGAAATTAACTTTCATCATTTTCCGTTACTCCCGTCTTTTCATTGATAAATTTTCCTAATTTAACTATTTAGTTAAAATAGGAAGTAAAAGAATAATTTACAGGTCATTTCTTTCAATGTGAGGATTTCTTTTAAGATTTATCCCGAGATGTTTGCTTCATATTCAATAAGATAACAAACAATTAGAAATCAAAAAATATAAGCATATATTTATTAAAATCAAATTTCTAATATCAAATGCAAATTAGCCTCCCATTCACACTGTATCTGCTATTGTGTTTGTATATATTAAATACAATTGCATGTTATTCGTATGTAGATTATGGGCAACAGTCTTAAATATGTAAAACAATTTTAATTAATAATTGAAGTTTAACTAAATAAAAATCATGGAGAATGTGATGTAAATAACAGGATTGTGACTTGTAGTAATATAGTTTCGTTACCAGGACAGAAAAAAACACAATCTCCATATAATTAAGATTATAATATATTATATATTTATATTAGCAAATATATTCACCTCCGGGTGCAAAGCATTAATTTTATTGTATAAATGTTTATGTTACTTAGAAAGGCTAATGAAACTAAATAAGATGCCGATAAAAAGATTTGAACAGGGGGAAACAACTAAAACTTGCTTTTCTTCACTTCTCCAGTCTTTTCATTGCTAAATTTTCATAATTTAATATTTAGTTAGATAGGAAGTAAAGAATAGAATTACTGTTAATATTGTTAAATAGATTTTTTAAGATTTTTGGAGAGATTTTTGCTCATATTCATTAAGATAAAACAACATAGAAATCATAATACAACGCACATATTATTAAAAATAAATTTTTTATAATCAAATATGCAAATTAGCCTTTCCCGTTCACAACTGCAAACCGCTAATTTTTTGTATATATACATACAATTGCATGTTAATTAGTATGTAGATATGGTCAACAGTGTAATAATGTAAACAATTTTATAATAATTGGGGTTTAAATATAAATAAAATCATGGGAGAATGTGATGTAATAACAAGGGAATTGTGACTTGGAGTGTAATATAGTTTTGGTTTACATGAAGAAAACAAGAAACACACTAATCTCCATTATAATAGAAGATATATATATATTATATAATATTATATATATCATATAATACAATTAATATATAATATAATATAATAGATAATAATATAATATATATAATATATAATTTATTATTATTACTATATATCATATTGTTATTATATATATATTATATAATATTAATAATTATATATAATTATATATTTATATAAATATATATTATATAATAAATATAATATATATAATATAATATATGATATAATAAATAATTATATATAATTATTAATATAATAATTATATATAATTTATATATAAATAATTAATAATTATAATAATATATATTATGAAATTAATATAAATAATTATATTATATTAATATGATATAATTATATATTTATTATTATATAATTATATATATATTATTTATAATATTATAATAATATATAATTTATATTATATTATTATCACATACTACAATATTGCACTCTCGGGTGCAAAGTATTAATTTTAATGTAATGAAATATTATATTAAATTAGAAAGGCTAATAAACCTAAATAAGAAATGCAGATAAAAAGATTTGAAACAGGGGAGAAAAATAGAACAACTGAAACTTACTCTTCAATTACACTCGTCTTTCATTGTTATTTTTTAAATTAAGTATTTAGTTAAAATAGAAGTAAAGAATAAAAATCAGAATTATTTCTTCTCGTTAATCGATTTCTTTAAGACTTCATTGAAGAGATGTTTTGCTTATTATTCATTAAATAAAACCAAACAATTAGAATCAATAATACTAAGCACATATTTTATTAAAATTACTTTTTAATAATCAATATGCAAATTAAGCCTTTCCATTCACACACTACCACTATTATTATTGTATATATAAATACATTGCATGTTATTAAAATGTTGATATGGTTACCAGTATTTAATAATGTAAAACAATTTATTAATAATTGAGATTTAATAATAATAATTGCGAATGTGATTCAATAACTAAGGGAGTTTCATGACTTCAAGTATGAATATATTTTCGGTTACAAGACAGAAAAATACACAAAACTCCATTATAATAGATTATACCCTTATAGGTTCTTTGTTTAAATTCATATTGTTGGTTATATAGTTTCAATGGCTGAAGTGTTTAGTTATAAATTGTTACACTAAACAAACAAATAAAACGAACATTTACACAGAACGTCAAAATTCAAAACTTAGGAGTTTCTGACCATTATTGGAAAAAAAAAAAAAAAATTATTGATTTTTTCCCAATTAAAGATAATTTTTTAATCAATTTCAATTAATGGCAAAATATCGGAAGAATCTCGACCGAGTCAATATAGACACAAACTTGAAAATAACAGGATATTTTTTAGACATTTTATCTAGATTCCATGTTATTAAAGTCCCTTCATTAAATGATTTTAGTTTTGTGCCGTCGGTAAAAATATCAATTCCAACGGACGCAAAGTGGCAAAATCAACAAAAAATGACCACTAATCTATATATATAGTATATATATATATAATAAATATATACATATTTTGGGGAGTATGTGGCTTAATGGGGGTGAAGTCATACTAATTTTTGAATTAATTAGTTAATAATGAATTTATGCGGGCATATATTTCAAATGTAAGGCTAACAAATCGACAAATGTCAATCCTGAATGTACTTTGACCTATTGACAGGATTGACATTTTCTCGATTGTTTAGCCCTTAAATTTGAAAGATATATACCGCCTAAATTCAGGAGGATTGAGTGACAGCATCTCCTCAGGTCTCCAGGACTCTTCTGAGTATTCTAGAGATCTTAACAGTACTGTAGTCTGGGTGGTCCCTCGATCTTCCTCTGATTTCCAATTTATCCCAGACTCTTTTCTAGCCCCCTGGGGCGTTTTCTAGGGCACCAAATTACAATTGCATGACTTCACCTATCATGTTACAACAGTTTTTCTTAGTTTTCTGGCAAGGTCTAATATTTGTCTATCTTTTCGCTTTCTTTCAATTTTCACCAGAGATCGATCAATACTAGGTCCGTCTCCTGGCCAGATTAGTTAATCCGTGTACCTCGAGCCCAGAGAATGCTCATTATCGCAGACCGGTTGATTGTCTATACCTTATGAAATGGTGAAAATTCATTTCTTGCACAATTCCAGTGATCATCTTTACCCATCCAGTCGTGGTCGGTCTTGATATAATTTGTGCTAATTACATGGCTGAATTCGCCCATATTATACTATTATTATTATTATTATTTCTTCTCTTATTCGAACGAATTTTTTTTCCACACCAAAAAGCCCGTGCTGGTAATTCCACTGGAGTCTGAGTGAGAGCAAATCTCGCTCGGTCTCCAGGACTCTCTGAGTATTCAGATTATCTCAACATGCTGTAGTTCGGATGGTCTAATTCTTTCTTGATTGCCAATTAATCCAAACTCTTTCAGACTTTGAATGTCGTTCAAGGCTACTAATACAATTGGTACGACTTCACTCTCATTTCCACAGTTTCTCAGTCTCTAGCAAGGTCCAAGTATTTGTCTTCTTATTGTGATTGACTTGTGCTGGCAAAGAGATTTCTGATTCTTCCTCTTGATGTTTCCACTTCCTTAGCATGTCTGTTGAATGTCAGTATCAGCTCCATTACAAATGACTACAAAACTATCTCTAGAGTGTTGGCAGGTGGTTATATGCAGCTTTGGGTTATTGCCATTTATGAACTCTGGCCAGTTCACTTCCTGGGTTTTGATTGGCTAATGGTATTCAGGGTGAGTAAAGATATGATAAGTACCCCACTCTCAGCCATCAGTCGCACTGTGCCAACACAGCAAGGACTGTATTAAGGTTATACAGCTTGCATGTTTGTTCTTGTCTGCAACTCGACGGTAGTTAGAATCGATTGCGACGGTGAGTATTAATATTGTTTTTTATGTTATACTGGGGATAACTCTACAATTCCCATGTCCTTCGATGTGCGATCTCTCGCTGTGTTTCGCTTGAAAATGTCCATTAATTTGTTTTTCTTCCCATTTTTGTTTTCTATTCCCTCTTTTTCTTTTTTTTTTTTTGATATATTTGTTTATATTACCATAGCCAAATCTGTTCCTCTGAGTTGTTTGTTAATTTCTGGTGTTTTTGATAGGTCGTGTGGGTGTGGTGTTTTAATTTACTTTTTGTAGTACTAAAGAATTTGTGTAAAACATATATGTTGCATATCGTACGGGCGGAAGTAAGGATTTCCGTTTAAAATCAACAAAGAAAGACGAAAAATAACACAGGACTTTTTCCGGTTAACGTGAACAAAGAAGGAAGGGTATAACAATGAATTCGGAAATAGATTTGTCCGCTGATTAAGTATAAAAAAGAAATGCGTGGGCGGTTTATATCCTAAAAGAAGTCAATAGCAGAGTTGTCAGACAGAAGACTCGGGAAGAGACAAGTGAGTCGTGTCCGCTCACGGTCGTTACAGCCTGCGGCTGTGAGACCACCTCTTACCTCACCACCCGCTAGCCATCCCAGCAGGCAGTCATTGTCAAACGCTCATTGTGTCAACCCTCGGCATTTCCATTGGTCAACGCTCG
Organism: Doryteuthis pealeii; assembly: GCA_023376005.1. Lineage (NCBI taxonomy): Eukaryota > Metazoa > Mollusca > Cephalopoda > Myopsida > Loliginidae > Doryteuthis > Doryteuthis pealeii. The sequence goes on from CM042171.1 coordinate 71,759,548, forward strand.
CCACCACAGCTGAGTAAAAGAAATAAATCAGCGTTCTACTATACACATGTGTGTGGTTTCTTAAGTCGAACTGCTACAATATATCGCTTTTGGTAACTGTGCGCATCGCTACATTAACAATACACGATTTAGTCCGTGAAAAGGCACTACGGGTAACAATAATTGTTACATGTTGTAATGTTTTTAAGCCTAAACTCCAATTAAAGATGAATAATATAGTTTTTCTTTTTACCTTTAATTTGCATACAATTCTCTTTAGGAAAAATACGTTACATTACACACATGTAACTAATTTGTTACGTAGTGCTTTTTCACGGTACTAAATCGTGTATGTAATGTAGCGGTATGGTCACAGTACCAAAAGCGATAATTGTAGCAGTCGGACTTAAGAAACCACACACATGTGTATAGTAGAAACTGCTGAATTTATTTCTTTTTACTCAGCTGTGGTGGCGAGCGTTGACAATGGAAATGCCCGAGGGTTGACAATGAGCGTTGACAATGACTGCTGCTGGGATGGCTAGCGTTGGTGAGGTAAAGAGGTGGGTCTCACAGCCGACAGGCTGTAACCGACCGTGAGCGGACCACGGACTCACTTGTTCTCTGTCCCGAGTCTTCTGTCTGACTAACCTCTGCTATTGACTTTCTTTTTATGTATATAAACCGCCCACGCATTTTCTTTTGTTATACTTATCAGCGGACAAATCTATTTCCGAATTCATTGTTATACCCTTCCTTCTTTGTTCACGTTAACCGGAAAAAGTCCTTTGTTATTTTTTCGTCTTTTCTTTGTTTCGATTTAAACGGAAAATCCTACTTCCGCCCGTACGATATGCAACATTATATGTTTTACACAAATTCTTTAGTACAAAAAGTAAATTACAAACACACACCCACACGACCTATCAAACACCAGAAATCTAACAAACAACATCAGAGGAACAGATTTGGCTATTAATATAAACAAATATATCAAAAAAAAAAAAAGAAAAAAAGAGGAAGAGAAAACAAAAATGGGAAGAAAAACAATTATATGGACATTTCAAGCGAAACACAGGAGAGATCGCACATCAGAAGACATGGACATTGTAGAAGTTATCCCCCATATAACATAAAAACAATATAATACTCACCGTCGCAATCTGATTCTAACTACCGTCGAGTTTGCAGACAAGAACAAACATGCAAGCTGTAACTTAAATACAGTCCTTGCATGTTGTTGGCACAGTGCAGACTGATGGCTGAAGAGTGGGTACTTATCCATATCTCTACTCACCCTGAATACCATTAGCCAATCAAAACCCAGGAAGTGAACTTGCCAGAGTTCATAATGGAATAACCCAAAGCTGCATATAAACCACCTGCCAACACTCTAGAGATAGTTTTGTAGTCAGTTTGTAATGGAGCTGAATACTTGACAAATTCAACAGACATGGCTAAGAAGTGGAAACATCAAGAGAGAATCAGAATCTCTTTGCAGCACAAGTCAATCACATAAGAAGACAAATACTTGGACCTTGCTAGAGAACTGAGAAAACTGTGGAACATGAGAGTGAAGTCGTACCAATTGTAATTAGTAGCCTTGAAACGACATTCAAAGGTCTGGAAAAGAGTTTGGATTAATTGGCAATCAGAGGAAGAATTAAGACCATCCAGACTACAGCATTGTTGAGATAATCTGAATACTCAGAAGAGTCCTGGAGACCCGAGGAGATTTGCTCTCACTCAGACTCCAGTGAATTACCAGCTACGGCTGGTGTGAAAAATTCGAATGAAGAGAAATAATAATAATAATAATAGTAATAATAAGCGAATGCAGCAAACTAGCACAAAGAGAGTACAAGACTCGACACGACTGGATGGTAAAGATGATTCACTGGGAATTGTGCAAGAAATGCAATTTTCACCATTCAACTAAATGGTATATGCACAATGCTGAACCTGTCCTGGATAATGAGACATTCTCTGGGACTTCGAGGTACAGACGGATTAACTAATCCTGGCCAGGAGAACGGACCTAGTATTGATCGATCTCTGGTGAAAATGAAAGAAAGCGAAAAGATAGACAAATACTTAGACCTTGCCAGAAAACTAAGAAAACTGTGTAACATGAAGGTGAAGGTCATGCCAATTGTAATTGGTGCCCTAGGAACGGTCCCCAGGGGTCTAGAAAAGAGTCTGGATAAATTGGAAATCAGAGGAAGATCGAGACCACCCAGACTACAGTACTGTTAAGATCGTCTAGAATACTCAGAAGAGTCCTGGAGACCTGAGGAGACTTGCTGTCACTCAACCTCCATGAATTTAGGCGGGTATATATCTTCAAATTTAAGGCTAAACAAATCGAGAAAATGTCAATCCCTGATCAATAGGTCGAAATGTACATTCAGGGATTGACATTTTCTCGATTTGTTTAGCCTTACATTTGAACATATATGCCCGCATAAATTCATTATTAACTAATTAATTTTCAAAATTAGGTATGACTTCAATTAAGCACATATCCTCCAAAATATGTATATATATATATATATATATATATATATAATATATATAGATTAGTTGGTCATTTTTTTTGTTGTTGTTGCCACTTTGCGTCCGTTGGAATTGATGTATTTTTACCGACGGCAAAAACTAAAATCATTTTAATGAAGGGACTTTAATAACACGGGAATCTAAGAATAAAATGTCTCATAAAATATCCTGTTATTTTCAAGTTTGTTCGTCTATATTGATCGGTCGAGGATTTCCGATATTTTGCCATTAATTGAAATGATTAAAAAAATTTATCTTTAATTGGAAAAAATCAATAATTTTTTTTTTTTTTTTTCAAATTTAATGGTCAGAACTCCTAAGTTTTGAATTTTGACGTTCTGTGTAAAATGTTTCGTTTTATTTTGTTTTGTTTAGTGTATCAATTATAACCAAACACTTCAGCATTGAAACTATATAACCAACAATATGAATATTTAACAAAGAACCTATAAAGGGTATAATCTTATTATAATGGAGTTTGTGTATTTTTCTGTCTGTAACCGAAACTATATCACTACTGAAGTCATAACTCCCTTAGTTATTGACATCACATTCTCAATGATTTTATTTTTATTTAAATCTCAATTATTAATAAAATTGTTTTACATTATTAATACTGTTAACCATATCAACATTTTAATAACATGCAATTGTATTTATATATACAATAAAATAGTGGTTTACAGTGTGAATGGAAAGGCTAATTTGCATATTGATATTAAAAATGTGATTTTAATAAATATGTGCTTAGTATTATTGATTTCTAATTGTTTGGTTTTATTTTAATGAATATAAGCAAAATCTCTTCAATGAATCTTAAAAGAAATCGATTAACGAGAAGAAATAATTCTGATTTTATTCTTTACTTCCTATTTTAACTAAATACTTAAATTTAAAAAAATAACAATGAAAGACGAGTGTGATTGAAGAGTAAGTTTCAGTTGTTCTATTTTTCTCCCTCTGTTTCAAATCTTTTTATCTGCATTCTTATTTAGTTTTATTAGCCTTTCTAATTTAATATAATATTTCATTACATTAAAACTTAAATACTTGCACCCGGAGTATATTTGCTAGTATGTATAATTAATATAATATATAATTATATATTATTATAATATTATAATATAATATAATATATAATATATAATAATAATATATATAATATATCATATAATAATATATAATTATATTATTATTATATTATATTATTATATTATTATTATATTATATAATTATTATATTATATATAATTATATATAATTATATTATATAATTATATATAATTATATTATTATTATATCATATTATTATATTATTATTATTATTATTATTATATAATTATTATATTATATATAATTATATAATTATATATAATTATATAATATTATATAATATATATATAATAATATGATATATAGTAATATATAATATTATATAATATAATATATAATTATATTATTATACTATTATATTATATTATATATAATTGTATTATATGATATATATATTATATATATATATCTTCTTATTATAATGGAGATTGTGTGTTTTTCTGTCTGTAACCGAAACTATATTACTACTCAAGTCACAATTCCCTTAGTTATCTACATCACATTCTCCATGATTTTATTTATATTTAAACCCAATTATTAATAAAATTGTTTTACATTACTTACACTGTTGACCATATCTACATACTATTAACATGCAATGTATTTTATATATAAAAAATAGCGGTTTGCAGTGTGAACGGAAGGCTAATTTGCATATTGATATAAAAATTTGATTTTAAAAAATATGTGCTTGTATTATTGATTTCTATTTGTTTCGTTTTATCTTAATGAATATGAGCAAAAATCTCTCCAATAAATCTTAAAAGAAATCTATAACAATATTAACAGTAATTCTATTCTTTACTTCCTAATCTAACTAAATAGTTAAATTATGTAAATTTAGCAATGAAAGACTGGAGTGAAGAAAAAGCAAGTTTTAGTTGTTTCCCCTCTGTTTCAAATCTTTTTATCGGCATCTTATTTAGTTTCATTAGCCTTTCTAAGTTAACATAACATTTTATTACAATAAAACTTAAATGCTTGCACCCGGAGGGTGAATATATTTGCTAATAATAATAATATATAATATTATTATAATCTTATTATAATGGAGATTGTGTGTTTTTCTGTCTGTAACCGAAACTATATTACTACTGAAGTCACAATTCCCTTTGTTATTTACATCACATTCTCCATGATTTTATTTTTAGTTAAACTTCAATTATTAATAAAATTGTTTTACATCATTAAGACTGTTGCCCATATCTACATACGAATAACATGCAATTGTATTTATATATACAACACAATAGCAGATTACAGTGTGAATGGGAAGGCTAATTTGCATATTGATATTAGAAATTTGATTTTAATAAATATATGCTTAGTATTTTTGATTTCTAATTGTTTGGTTTATCTTATTGAATATGAGCAAACATCTCGGGATAAATCTTAAAAGAAATCCATCAACAAGAAGAAATGACTGTAATATTATTCTTTACTTCCTATTTTAACTAAATAGTTAAATTAGGAAAATTTATCAATGAAAGACGGGAGTAACGGAAAATGATGGAAGAGTTAATTTCAAAGTTGTTCTATTTTTCAATCATACCCCTCTGTTCCAAATCTTTTTTTATCTCTATTCTTATTCAGTTTCTTTAGCCTTTCTAATTTAATATGATATTTTATTATATCAAAACTTAAATACTTGCACCCGGAGGGTGTATATATTTGCTAGTATAATATAATATAATATAAGGGCATAATATGTATAATTGTTTTGTTTTATTTTGTTTAGTGTATCAATTATAACCAAACACTTCAGCATTGAAACCCTATAAACAACACTATGAATATTTAACAGACAAAGAACCTGTAAAGGGTATAAATGGGGCATTTTGTAACCAAGAAATGTCTCAAAATATCTCGTGCATCATATAATGTATCACCAAAAAAAAAATGATATTATTAGAAAAGAAGGTATAAAAACAAGAATACAAGGATTTTATTATTTCTAGTGGAATATTATATAATCAAGGCAGATATTATTGTTGGATATTTCTCTCTCTGGGCAAAATAAACATGAAGACATCTACTTAGGCCCACACATTTCTTTATTGCTTACTTCATAGCTGTGGACATCTTTTATATTAACGCCCTTGGAAACAGGGAGTTAACCCTACGGAACATTAATGGAAAATATAAGCTCACAATTTTTCCTCATCTGAGAGATTTGACTAAATTGGGCCAACTAAAAAGAAATTTAACATCTATTTCTAATATTATCTGGGTTATTCGGACTATTGTCCCCATCTTTATTGTTATTTGTTCAACGTTTCGGCCGATATGCCCTCCGGCCTTCTTCAGGTATTTCTTGTCGGACTCGGGAACCTTCTTTTCGAACTCGGCAACTTTCTTGTCGTAATCGGGAGCCATCACGGAACTTTGAACCTAACCCTTTATTTAGTCCACGGGGGTATCCTGTTCTCATTCCGCTAACCATAGCTGGGGTACGAGTTGTGTTAATTATTTCTCTAACTGCCTCTACTCAGGATTGAACTTGGGATCCAGAGATAATCAGAGATATCGGCCGAAACGTTGTACAAATAACAATGAAGATGGGAACAATAGTCCGAATAACCCAGATAATACTAATCTTCAAGCCTCATCTCAAACATTCAGAGAAATAGTATCTATTTCTCACTTCTAAAATTTGTAGTTACATGATTTTAAATTCCATTAATGAAAGGTAAGCTCTCAACTGACCTCGGCGGTATCGACATGACTATCAAACTCAGTTGATTTAAGCTAGACATAGCAAAGTTTAAATATTTTTTTTAATAAACTCCACATCTTGCCAAATAAAAGATTCGGCCAATCTATTATTCAGATGTGTAGAGGATGAAGTCTGCATATTCTAAGCTAACACTATTGGCTGAAGTGGTTTGACTGCTGAGAGGAATAAATGCTGAAGCGGTTTCTCTTGGCGGTCACATTGTTGTTGTTTTTTTTCAGTAGAGAGAACTGGCTGTCCAACCCGACGGATTTCTGTTCTCTTCAAAATTTTCTATAGCACTAAATGTAACAACTGTTGTGGAATGATTTGTTGAAATTCACTTTTGTCAGTACTTATCAAAACTCACAAACTGGTAATAATAGTTGGGTCAGAGTTATCTGTCCCGAATCCTTTTTTATGTACAGCGGTAAGTTATCTGCCCTTAATTCTTTTTCAGTCTGTCCCTGTAATAAAAACAAACACATCGTGTGTTAGGACAAGTCATCCTCATGTTTTGCCTTGTTAATTGAGTTTAAGGTATCTTGCATGGAATATGTTAAGATGAGTACCTGCGCTTACCGGAGATAAAGCCTCACCGACAGGATTTACAGCTGACATTTCACAAAATACATCTTTAGACGATTGAAGGGTAAGTCGTCAGTGATGTTGTATCCCTGGGATCACTGTAAATTTCTGGTCTTTCAGCATCGGATTTCCTCCCCTAGGAGACTAATCGAGGCTGATCTAACCCCGACTCTCCCCGTCAGCAACAGGCTTTCACTAACCTCGCCTCCTATCGACCATCGCTTTATATTACTGGTCATGTGACCCCCAACCAATGCCAATGGAGTTCTTATATATTATTCCTTATGAATCCTTTACAGTCAACAATAACTCCATACCTGTAGGTTTCTATAGTGGATACTTCATCATTGGTGTGCAAGAGGCTCTGTGATGTTTGTTTTGTTTTACGGCATATCAACCACGGTGGGTCATTTAATGCCGGCAAAGTTTTGAAAGATTCGTAACGTTAATTTAGAAAAAAAAAGATCTTTTAAACTAATTTTTTTAAAAACAAATTTTCTAGTTAACCCATAGATGGGACCCTAATAGGTACTGCCACTCCGAGTCAGAGTGGACCTGGGAGCAATAGTGATGAAGGGGTGCTCCACATTTCCCAGATCTCCCTAACTGGAACCTCACCATCTGATAGTTTAATGTCATAACCAGGACATGGAGACCCTCAGCCACCGGCTTCTAGCACCCATATGATAAAAAGGGTTGGGCTTGCCATAAGGGTAATAGGATTGGGCCAATCATATAGGTCTAGGGCTTGATATAACCAGCCGATTGATCGGAGGGTGCTCTTCGCCAGCTCGTCTTGCCTAATCAAGGGCCATTCATGGACTGCTCATCCACCAGAATTCCTAGGTAGAAGGAAAAAGATTCTATTTATGAAAGTAAAATATAAGTTTGTTATACATAAACTAGAAGTTGCTACCCGGCGTTGCCTGGGTAGAGGAGTATAATAAAAGTTAGTCTCGCAGATCCATTGATTGTTTTGGTCTTACATAATTGATTTGTTTTAATCATGAAAGCAGCATAAGACTTTCCTTTCTGTTACTATTCAAATCCTAATTTTTAATAAATGGAATTTGATAATTTGCTTTTGAAGCATTGTTGAGTAAAGTATATTATTATCTATATTTTTGAAGGCAATTACAATGCGTATATCGTATAAAAGTAAAGTCGTCGGGGCGGCCTAAAGTCGGTATCAGCCAGTCAGCGAGGGAGTCTATGCTCTTTTCAATAGCGCTAGACCATTGAGATTGTTTGAGCATCTGAGGTGGAGCGCCACACCTACCATCAGCTCCTTATTTTACCGCACAGATCACTGTGCTACTCATACGCTGAGTTGGCGGGGACCGGTATCGAACTAGGAACCTTGTGGTTTCTAACCGAACGCTCTACCGACTGAGCTAATTATTGTAAATAATCATGACAAGCAAATCCGGCGAATAACGTGCGTCACGCGGAACACCGCACAGCTGTTTCAACGTTATTAAGTCTCATCAGCGGTGTATACCTACGATCTTCCTCCGATAGAGATCGAAACCGGGAACCCAGCACGCAGAGTCAAGAACTCTACCTCTGGGCCATAGCACACAATACATGCCGAATTTAACTTGTCAATGATAAATACGCCACTAGTATACACAGTACAGTGAGCGTTTGAGGGAATCGCAAATTAGGCCTATGCCAAGGCGTAAGAAATAAATGGTATTTGATAATTTGCTTTTGAAGCATTGTTATATAAAGTATATTATTATTATTTTTTGAAGGCAATTACAATGCGTATATCGTATAAAAATCGATAAAAATATAGATAATAATAGTATATATTATTATATATAATATATATATATATATATATATAATATATATATATATATATATATATATATATTTAAGAATGGAAATACAAATACAAAGTGCTCAATACAATGTAGAGCATAATAAATTTATGCTCTACATTGTATTGAGCACTTTGTATTTGTTTTTTCTCAACCTTAACCTCTGGATATTGTGCGCTTCCAACGATCGTTCTTATACCCACCGGTAAGTTAATACTTATACATATATAATATATATATATATATATATATATATATATATATATATATATATATATATATATATATATATGGAATTTGATGATTTGCTTTTGAAGTATTGTTATGTAAAGTATATTATTATTTATATTTTTTGAAGGCAATTACAATGCGTATATCGTATAAAATTCGATAATTATTGAAAATAATCATGACAAGCAAACCCGACGAACAACGTGCCCCACGTGGAACACCGTACAGCTGTTTCAACTTTATTAAGCCTCATCAGCGGTGTATACCTACGATCTCCCTCCGATAGATTTTTTTCTAAATATAAATGAAAATTCATTATTTTTGTATAAAAATCAAGTTCTGGAGATAGTGAATGTGTATATATATTTACATTTTCGTTAATTGTTTTATTTTTGTAGTTTCCTCCGGACATATAGGATCGGAACGAAAGTCTTGTTCGATACAAAGTACGTTTATTTAACAAATAATGTCATAGTATCTTACCCTATATATTGAAATTGATTTTAGTTAGTTTTACTAAACAAATATGCAGCTAATATCTCTAATGTAAAACAAATCTATAACAGATCGACATATTGCAATATTAGAACACACCATCCCACAAGGACTTATTGGTTTTACTTACTTGTTTACTTTAAGTTCTTCTTAAAACTGGAACCAAGGATGGCGGCCAGTTACTCAATCAACATTGAGCAATATAATGAAGATTTGATTTATATTCTTGAAGATAATTAGAAAATAAAATTTAATTGGTTGCAGCATGGAGTTTTTTCTTTGCATTTAATATTTTAAATAAGCGACATTGATTTTTTTCTTTTCAGATTGGCTGGATCAACGCAAGGTCTTTTTTACACAGTGATTTAAATGGGGCATCATGTGGGGATCCAACTTGTGATTCAATAATAATAGATCTATGAGACGAACATTTTTTACTCTACCACCTCTACCCAGGCGACGTTGGGTAGCCGTTTCTAGTACATATATAAAGGGCAGTTGTGTGTATGTGTATGTCCGGAGGAAACTTCGAAGATAAAACAATTAACGACAAAGTAAATATATATACACATTAAATATCACCATGCTGCTGTTGGTGTATTTATAGAGGCCTGATTCTAATCTTAACTCATTGACACTCGGACCATCTAGGACGTCGGACCTAAAGGACACACTATCCCACAAGGACTTATTGGTTTACTTACTTGTTTACTTTAAGTTCTTATTACAACTGGAACCAAGGATGACGGCCAGTTACTCAACAAAAAATGACGGATTATTTTATTGATACTTATAGATACTTTACGAATATATAATACTTATATATATTTACCAACCCCTCCGCACGAGCAGGATGTGACACAAGGTCCATTTCTTAAGCGGATTTCAACAGGTTTGAATTCAGAGTTTTCCTTCTCCTAGTCTGGTTGCTCAACCAAGGTTAAAGAGCCAAGTCTGTCCTACTATTTTCACATAGCTGGAGGGAGAGTAGGATTCATAACTTTCCCAAAGTATTAGCGCTAAGTAAAATGCAATTACCAGGTCCAGGTTTTGAACTCGGGGCGACGAATCCATTTCCCATGACTTTAACCACTACACCTCGGGCTTCCTAATATATAATACTTATAGATTATTTTAGGCAAACATATCTTATTATAATGGAGATTGTGTGTTTGTCTGTCTGAAGCCGAAACTAAATCACTACTCAAGTCACAATTCCCTTAGTTATTGACGTCACATTCACCATGAATTTATTTTTATTTAAACCTCAGTTATTGATAAAATTGCTATACCTTATTAATACTTTTGACTTTATCTACATTCTAATAACATGCAATTGTATTTATATATGCAACAAAATAGCGGGTTACAGTGTGAACAGGAAAGCTAATTTGCATATTGATATTAAAAGTTTAATTTTATTAAATATGCGCTTGGTATTATTGATTTCTAATTGTTTGTTTTTTTCTTAATGAATATGAGCAAAAACCTCGGGGATAAATCTTAAAAGAAATCCTTTAATATAAAGAAATAACAGTAATTTTATTCTATACTTCCTAATTTAACTAAATAGTTAAATTAGGAAAATTCAGCAATAAAAGGAGGGAGTGATGAAAAATGATGGAAGACTTAGTTTCAAAGTTGTTCTATTCTTCGATTATACCCCCTCTGTTTAAAATCATTTTATTTGGATTTTTTTAGTTTCAAAAGTATTTCAAATTTAACATATTTCATTACATTAAAATTCAAATACTTGCACCCGGAGGGTGCATATATTTGCTAGTATATCTAATATATTGATATATATATGTGTATGTGGAAAGAGGATTGGAATGAATCAGACAATGTGGTGAAGATGTGAGGAACAAAAGAACAAAACTTATATAATTATTAATTATAGAGGCCTGATTCTAATCTTAGCTCACTGCTACTCGGACCATCTAGGACGTCGGACCTAAAAGACACTATCCCACAAGGACTTATTGGTTTACTTTAAGTTCTTTTACAACTGGAACCAAGGATGGCGGCCATTTACTCAACACCATCGGATTCATTTCCTTACTTTTAATTAATAAACCTATTTCTTAGTATCATCTACGTTATTCGGACTATTGTCCCCAATCTTCATTGTTACTTGCACAACGTTTCGGCCGATATGCCCTCCGGCCTTCTTCAGGTATTTCTCGGACTCGGTAACCTTCTTTTCGAACTCGGAAACTTTCTTGTCGTATTCGGAAGCCATCACGGAACTTTGAACCTAACCCTTTATTTATTCCACGGTAGTATCCTGTTCTCATTCCGCTAACCATAGCTGGGGTAGGAGTTGTGTTTATTAATTTTTTTTTTAACTGCTTTCACTCGGATTCATTTCCTTACTTTTGATTAATAAACCTATTTCTTAGTATTATCTGCGTTATTCGGACTATTGTCCCCATCTTCATTGTTACTTGTACAACGTTTCGGCCGATATGCCCTCTGGCCTTCTTCAGGTATTTCTAACTCTTTATTTATTCCACGGGGGTATCCTGTTCTCATTCCGCTAACCATAGCTGGGGTAGGAGTTGTGTTAATTAATTATTTTTCTAACTGCTTTCACTCGGGATCAAAAACTATTTCTATACTTACAAGATAACCAAGGGAGATAACACCTTTGACAGAATAGTGACAACTATTACTTATTGTTAGATAAGACTAAACGTCTGACATTGTACGGGTAAATTGAATAAAAAATGTAAATTCTATTTTCTGTAACTTGTTAATAAATTCTTTTATCTTGAAATGTTTCAGACTTGGACTTTTTTGCTTCAAACAGTTTTCAGCAAAATACATTAAACTTATTCTTTTTTTTTTGTTTTGAAAAATCTGAGACGAACACTAAAGTCGTTAGTGAAGCCATTGTTATGATCTCAAGATAAAAATGGATTTTTCTCTATTTTCAATTTCTTGTAATTGTCTTTAGAGATTTTCTTTTTCTTCTTTATTTATCTGTGTGCAGTTCTTTCACTAATTTAAAAAAAAATCTTTGTAGTTCTTTCTTAGCAGTTCTTTGTTTTTCTCATTGAAGTTCTCTATCAGTTCTCGTTGCAAATCTTTCTTCTTTCTTGCACTTATTTATTTATTTTTGTTCTGGCTTTCATTCCTTCTTTGATTTATGTTCAGTTCCTTCTTTGCATTCTTTTCTTTAGTCTTTTCTTCCTTTCTTTCTTTGTAGCTCTTTCTTTCTTTTCTGCAGTTCTTTCTTAGTATTTCTTTATTTCTTTCTTTTTAGTTTTTTTTGCTATTGCAGTTCTTTTTCTTTTGCATTACAGTTTATTTTTTGCTTTTGCAAGTTCTATTTTCAATGCTGTTCCATTTCTCTTTTCAATGCAGTTGTTTGTTTGTTTGTTTGTTTGTTTCTTTTTAGTTTTTTGCTGTGGTAGTTCTTTCCTTTTTGCATTGCAGTTAAATCTTTGTTTTTGCAGGTCTTTATTTCAATGCAGTTCTTTCTTTCTTTCTTTTTTATCTTTCTTTATTTGCAGTTCTTTTCCTCTTTCTTTGCATCTCTTTCTTTCTTTCTTTCTTTCTTTGTAGTTCAGTTTTTCTTTCTTCTTTCTTTCTTTCTTTCTTTCTTTCTTTCTTTGCTGTTCATTCTTTTTTCTTTCTTTCTTTCTTTGTAGTTAATTTCTTTGCAGTTCTTTCTTTCTTTCTTTCTTTCTTTGCAGTTCTTTTCTTTCTTTCTTTCTTTGTAGTTCATTTTTTCTTTCTTTCTTTCTTTCTTTCTTTCTTTCTTTCTTTGTAGTTCATTTTTTTTTTTCTTTCTTTCTTTGTAGTTCATTCGTTCGTTCGTTCTTTCTTTCTTTTTTCTTTCTTTGCAGTTCATTCATTCTTTCTTTCTTTTTTGCAGTTATTTTTTAATTAATTAATTCTTTCTTCTTTCTTTTTCTTTTTTTTCTTTACAGTTCGTTTTTCTTTCTTCTTTGTAGTTCATTTTTTCTTTCTTTCTTTCTTTCTTTTTCTTTCTTTTCAGTTCTTCTTCTTCTTTTTTTTGCAGTTATTTCTTTAATTAATAATTCTTTCTTTCTTTTTTTCAGTTCTTTTCTTCTTTCTTTTTTCTTTCTTTCTTTCTTTTTAGTTCATTTTTTTCTTTTTCTTCTTTGTAGTTCATTCGTTCTTCGTTCTTTTCTTTTTCTTTCTTTTTCTTTCTTTCAGTTCATTCATTCTTTCTTTTTTTTTCAGTTATTTCTTAATTAATTAATTCTTTCTCTTTCTTTGCAGTTCTTTCTTTCTTTCTTTACAGTTCGTTCTTTCTTTCTTTCTTTGTAGTTCATTTTTTTCTTTCTTTCTTTCTTTCTTTTCAGTTCATTCTTCTTTCTTTCTTTTTTGCAGTTATTTCTTTAATTAATTAATTCTTTTTTCTTTCTTTGCAGTTCTTTCTTTCTTTCTTTACATTCGTTCTTTTCTTCTTTCTTTCTTTGTAGTATTTTTTCTTTCTTTTTCTTCTTTCTTTTCAGTTCATTCATTCTTTCTTTCTTTTTTGCAGTTATTTCTTAATTCATTCATTCTTTCTTTCTTTCTTTCTTTGCAGTTCTTTCCTTCTTTCTTTACAGTTCGTTCTTTCTTTCTTTGTAGTTCATTTCTTTCTTTCTTTCTTTCTTTCTTTCTTTCTTTCTTTCTGTCTTTGCAGTTCATTCATTCTTTCTTTCTTTTTTGCAGTTATTTCTTTCTCTTTTTCTTCCTTTCTTCCTTCCTTTCTTTCTCTCCTTCTTTCCTTCTTTCTAACAAAGCCATCATATCTTTTTAAAAAATATTTTCCTACTCTTTATGAAAAGAAAAAAAAAAAAAACTTCGATCCGTTCAATTAAACTTACCATTAAAATCAACTTGGCATTATCATCTTCTTGGAAGCAATTATAAAAGCTTTCAATTGCTTGAAAAACTTGCAGGACCAAACATGTACACGATGTTTAAAAAATCAATTGACTTCAATTTTCTCCATTTTTCAAAAAATTTCTTTTATTTTCGCAATTATTTCAGCATCTTTTATTCAACAAAATCACTTCGTAGCAATGTCCAGTCAGTCCCGGTCATCTTTCTTCTTTTACCCCCTTTTATTTGTTTCACTTTCTTCTTCTTTTTCTCCTTTACACATCTTTCTTTCCTACTACATCTTCCTCTTCAGTTGCTGCTACTCTTCTATTACTTCTTATATTTTCCTTCTTGTCTTGTGTCCCGGGTATGACGTTAAACTGCATCTAATGGTGAGGTTCCAGTTTGGAGCTTTGGTGTGTTGTGTGTGTGGAGTACCCCTTTATCGCCATTACTCCCAGGTCCACCCTGACCAGGAGTCGTTGTACCTGTTAGGATCCAATCTGCGGGTTAAATAGAAAACAAGGAATGTAAAAGGTGTGTTTAAAAAATTGAGTTTAGAAAAAAGTTTGAAAACCCATCAAGATGAATTAAAAAAAATGTCCTCAGCACAAAATAACCCAAACAAGGGTTGACATGCCGTAATATCCAACCAACCAACCAACCAATCAACCAACAATCAATAATGAATAAAACAAAACGTCTTAATGAAATAACCCAACAAGGTTGACATGCCGTAATATCCAACCAACCAATCAACCAACCATCAAGAATGAATAAAACAAAACGTCTTCATGAAATAACCCAACAAGGTTGACATGCCGTAATATCCAACCAACCAATCAACCAACCATCAGAATGAATAAAACAAAACGTCTTCATGAAATAACCCAACAAGGGTTGACATGCCGTAATATCAACCAACCAACCAATCAACCAACCATCAAGAATGAATAAACAAAAACGTCTTAATGAAATAACCCAACAAGGGTTGACATGCCATAAAATCCAACCAACCAGCCAATAAACCAACCATCAAGATTGAATCAAACAAAATGTCTTCAGCACAAAATAACCCAACAAGGGTTGACATGTCGTAAAAACCAACCAACCAACCAACCAACCAATCAACCCCCTCCTCCTCCTTCTCTTCCTCCCCCTCCTCCTCTTTCTACATGGATCTTCTTCCTTTTCATCTTTGATCACAATACATTTTATATTCTGTTTCTATCTTATATCTTGTATCTATAGGAAGCGCGTGGTGTAATGGTTAAAGTCTTGGGAAATGGACTCGTCGCCCCGAGTTCAAATCCTGGACGTGGTAATTGCATTTCACTTAGCGCTAATACCCTTGGGAAAGGTATGAATCCTTCTCTCCCTCCAGCTATAGGTAAATAGTAGGGTAGACTGGGCTCTTTAACCTTGGTTAGGCAACCGGTCTAGGAGAAGAAAAACTGAATTCAAACCTGATAAACTCCGCTTCAGAAATTGACCTTGTGTCGCATCCTGCTCGTGCGGAGGGGTTGGTAAATATATATATATTGTATCTATGCAAATCACATCATACAGACATAAATTTCTCTCTTAACATTTTTAAACTTTTTTTTTTCATTCTTTGTTTATTTTCCTTCTTTTCTATGTCGTATGGTTATTTATCTCTACTCACTCTATTTCACACTAGAAATGGCTACCCGGCGTCGCCTGGGTAGAGGGGGGGATTTAAAAAAAGTTAGTTTCGCATATCCATTATTACTTATCGCGAATGAGATCCTCGCTGGTTACCCCATAAAAATCCACACGGAAATATATAACAATATAGTAAGAAATTTCCATTCAATGATTTACAATTAAAAACAAAAAAAGATATAAATGAGGCAATTAATTCAATCAATCAATATTATATTTCAAACCAAAAAAAAAAAAAAAAAAAAAACATACAAAAAATATAAGATAGAAAAAATAACATGCAAATGACTTTCCCTTCTGTTACTTTTCAAATTTGAATTTTAAATATCTTCCCCGTCCTGTCGGCTGGGGTGTTAGAATGCACCGACTGCACCTCTGCAGAGGGGTAAGACTCCCCCAATGGGGCCACCTGTTGGCCGTGGGTGGCGACCCGTGATGCTTAAGGATAGAGCCCAGGTGGAGGAGCAGTTCATGACGTGCAATACTCACTTTGGCCCTATCTTGGGCTAGACGGGGGGTCGGAGAAGCCCCCTCCGATCAATCGGCTAGTCACGTCAAGCCCTAGCACCTATATGATTTTCCCAAACCCTATTGCCCTTATGGCAAGCTCCAATCCCTTTTTATCATATGGGTGCTAGAAGGCGGTGGCTGAGGGTCTACATATCCTGTGAATGACGTTAAACTCTATCTTATGGTGAGGTTCCAGTTTTGGAGGTTTGGGGAATGTGAGCACCCTTCATCACCATTGCTCCCTGGTCCACTCTGACCCTGAGTGGTAGTACCTGTTAGGGTCCCATCTATGGGTTAAATAGAAAAATGTATTTATAAAAAATTGTATTATCCATTAAGAATTGATTTATTTCAAAACTTTATCGGCATTAAATGACCCACTGAGGTTGATATGCCGTAAAACAAAACAAACCAAACTAAATATCTTCCCAAATATAAATCAAATCTTCATTATCTTTGCTCAAAAACCAAGTCCTGGTGATATTTAATGTGTATATATATTTACTTTGTCGTTAATTGTTTTATTTTCGAAGTTCCCTCCGAATCGACATATAATACGCTTGTTCCTAAATCATTCGTCCGTTATGATCCTGCAACACCCTCCGGTTTAAAATGACAACGTCCAAATTCTTCAAGATTCTATGCAAAAATGTATTTCCAGATTATCTAGTGTCGTTTAATCGCAGATTTTTTTTATTTGTCCTACTTTATTTTACCCAATTTAAAAAAAAAATGAAATATTCAAATGGTCTTGTGTAGCTTAAACACCCAACGAAAAAATTAAAATGAATCGAAAAAAAAGTGCATGTTTATTGTATTTGCAATATCGAAATTGTGAATTACGGAAGGTATTTAGATAATTTTGATTTTATGTCGTTCCAGGACCAACAATACCGTTATCAACAAAATAGAATATGCAATTATATTGATCTTGGAGATTCTGGAGAATAAAATACTTACTTATGATATTGTTACATAATCTATGCGGTTGCATAAGATTATTGTCAATCTCCTGTAATTCTGAGGGGATGACCCTTTTCATACCATGGCTGGGTCCTTCCATGGAAAATTACAGAAGCCCTCCAAAATACGTGAAGTCACGTGGGACCTGTTCGGTCCCCAGTTTGCAGTTAGTCGTCAGGCAGAGAAGTCGGCCATTTTAGGTCCTGCCTAAACTCACGCGCGCTATGTTAGTTAGCAGATGTCTGGATTGGGGATTTACCAAATGAAGTAACATCAAAGTAAATCGAAGTCTTGTGTTTATTATCTAAAAACTAACAATGACACAGGGCTTCTGATAGAGAGAAATCCCTAACAGAAAACCAGACCGAAGTCCCCAAATCAACTCCATACACAAGATCTTAGAAGATACCAGACCAAGTCAAGATGAAGATATACCAAAGACGATCAGAAGCATACCAAGACGGCCAGCAGAAGAATAGATGTCCAAGTAAGTGAAGAAGAAGAGGTATGCAACATTATAATTATTTAGTGCCAGTGAGGAAGGCGCTATGCAACAATATCTGTAGTGTTATATCGATTGTTATTGTATATTTTTGTATTATTTAAAGACAAAAATAAAATTTATATGGAATGAAAATGCAAGTCATCATTTCCGTCTTAAATAGCTTCTCTTGAATTTTGTTTCATTTCGTGGAAATTTCACGGGCCTCGCTAAATTTATATAATCAAATAATATCGTTAAAAAGTCTGTTACCTTTTTCTTCTAGTCTGTGTTATGTCGATAACTTTCCATCTTTCATTTTATTTTTTATTTTTAACCAGATTTTAAATACAGAACTTTTAAGGATTTTTATTTCTCCGTTTTTTTCTTTCTCTCTTCATTATTCCATTGCATTTTAATTTTTTTGTTTCCGTCAACTTTTAATAACATCTTTACAATCACAAAACAGAAATTCTCAAAATCCACTCAGCAATCAGCATTAAAAAAAAAAAAAGAACAAAAACGATGGTGAACATTTATTCGGAAAATTCACGGTTTAAGAAGTACTTTTGATTTGGAAGAAAATCAGATACACCATTCAACACAGCTTTGAGGAAAAAATTATTTTTAAAAGTATAAAAAAAAAAAGAAAAAAAATGTTTATTATCGCTTTCAATATTGTGAGCCACTATAGTCGAATTTCTACCGGCGGCCGTGTTAACTATAGTCGAATTGCAAGTGCAATGTGCAAAAGGGGATAGACTCCCTCGCTGTCTGGCTGATACCGAAATAAGGCCATCCCACGTCTTTACTAATCTTTTTATTTTCAATAATCTATTAATGTTTGATTACAATAGTATCTATCAAAAAATTATTTCTCTTTTTGTTTCCAAATGGATCTGCAAGACTAACTTTCTTGTCCCCATCTACCCAAGTGATACCGGGTAGACGCTTCTAGTTTATCATAAATATTAAAATGAACAGTACAACTTGTTAAAGTTTGGCTACTTCGGGAGTTTCCGTAATTTAATACTATTTATACGTAAAATTTTGTCATTTTCTATGAGTTTAGGGGGGTTCCCAGCAATTTCTTGAATGACAGGTAAAGAGACAGTTCTCCAGGCCGTTGTCGTCAGTGCTGCTGTGTCTCTGCACAAGAATGCTGCGGGTGATCATGAACAAGAGGTGGAAACAGTACCCTACGAAAAACAGCTACTACCACATATCGACTCAGCGATGTCCTCCTGTGGAAGCCAGCATATGGACAAGCCAGTGTGGACCGACAGCAAAAACGTACGTTGATCACTCTTTGTGCAGTATGCTGCATAGAGACCTCCGAGAATAGCGATAGGACGATTTGTCATGGATATCCGCGCTGAAAGTTGATGATGCTGATGATACGTAGATATTATTTTGCGTGCTATTCTGCATTATTATATTTTCAGCAGTACTGTCGTTTAGGCAATTATTTTTATAATTATTATTATTGCTGTTGCTGCTCAACAACTGGAACAATGGTAGTATTTTGTTTTGTTTTAAATTCTTTTCGACAGTTAACTCTGAAAAAAAATTATTTTTTATCGGATGGCGAAAAAAATTCAGACTTATCAATTTTTTTTCTAGTGGGCAAGAATTATAATAAAAAAAAATAGTCGACGGGGTGGCCTAAAGTCGGTATCAGCCAGTCAGCGAGGGAGTCTATCCACTTTTCAATAGCGCTAGACCAAGGAGATTGTTTTAGCATCTGAGGTGGAGCGCCACACCTACCATCATCTCCTTACTTTACCGCACAGATCCCTGTGCTACTCATACACTGAGTTGGCGAGGACCGGTATCGAACTAGGAACCTTGTGGTTTCTAGCCGAACGCTCTACCGACTAAGCTAACCCGGCCCCTAATGTTTAAGTCTATTTACCTTGTGTATGTTTTGAAAATAGAGATTTTTTTTAGCTACGGTGATCGCATAACAGTTTCCATTCAAAAGTGGTATTTGTAAAATGCCTTAAGAATAAACATTCGACCTTGATTAAAATAGAATTTTAAAAAAAATACTCCCATGAGCCTTTACCGGAAGAACCCCACGTGCATGTGCGAAAAAAGGACCCACTTCCGACCCCTTCTTCTCGGCCTTTCGAGTTTAGGCCTTAACTGTGTCAAGTCACCACAACTGGCCAGGGAGATATTTCCTTGCTACGTCGTGGCTATGACCGGTGAATAAAGCCGAAACCATAAAACCACCTTCTGTATTTGTCTCTTTCCTTTTCTTTGTTTGAATTCTTTTCAGCGCGACCACCAAATAAGAGGGGTTAAAACCAAACCCAAGGAACACATACCAAGAATAATCACAAATGCCTTTTAAATCTAAAACATAAAACCTCTTGTAACCCCATAAATTTTAGTAGGAATTCTAAGGTTCAACTGAGAAAAAATGAAGCATTTAATTTGTACTCTAGCAACTCATAATAAAATATCAACAACAAAATTGTACATGCATAAACCAGAATCTGTTCTTGAAAATGAAACGCATAAAATTCTCAGGGACTTTGAGATAAAGACGGATCCCCCTATCCCAGTCAGGAGACCAGACCTAGGGTTGATTTTTAAAAAAAATAAAGAGAACTTGTAAACTGGTGGAATTTCCAGGGTGAAGCTAAAAGAAAACGAAAAGATGGACAAATACCTGGACCTTGCCAGAGAATTGAAAAAGCTGTGGAATATGAGGGTGAAAGTGATACCATTTGTAGTTGGTGCACTTGGAACAGTACCAAAAAGCCAGGGAAAAAAGACTGGAGGATCTGGAAATCAGAGGAAGAATTGAGACCACCCAGACTACTGCACTGCTGCAAACGGCTAAAATATTCAGAAGAATCCTGAAAACTAAAAATGAGAAAATAAAGTAAATAATATAAAGAGTTAGATTAAAAATATTTTAGTATTATCTGCGTTATTCGGACTATTGTCCCCATCTTCGTTGTTATTTGTACAACGTTCCGATATGCCCTCCGGCCTTCTTCAGGTATTTCTTGTCGGACTCGGGAACCTTCTCGGACTCGGGAACGGAGGGCATATCGGCCGAAACGTTGTACAAATAACAATGAAGATGGGGACAATAGTCCGAATAACGCAGATAATACTAATCTTCAAGCCTCATCTCAAACATTCAGAGAAATAAAAATATCTTAATTACACTTCCGCCATTTTCAAATCTTTCAAATCCGGAAATTTTATGGTTAATTTTTGCTTTATTTCTCTCTTTTTCCCCCTCTGTTCCTCTCTTCTATCTCTTTGTCTCTTTCTCTCACTCTTCCTCTCAACTAAGCGTGTCAAAAAGCTTCAAACATGATATTAACCATCTCATCTTTTTCTTTCTTTTCCCATTTCTTTTTAATATCCCCCACCACCCTTTATAGATATACTGTATCCATTTTATGTTTTTACTTGTTTTATCTCATATAACTTTAAACCACCCACACTTTCTGTCACTCACTCAATCACTCACTCATACTTATTAGACTAACTCGCTCCACTCTTTCACTCACACATTCCCCCACTCACATTTTCTTTGTCACACCCACTCACTAATACTTTCTTTAACACATTCACTCACAAATACTTTCTATCACACACTCACTCATTCACACTTTCTTTGACTCACTCACTCACTCACTCACTCACTCACTCACTCACACTTTCTTTGAATCACTCACTCTCTCACTCACTCACACTTCTTGATCACTCACACACTCACTCACACTTTCTTTGAATCACTGACTCACTCACTCACACTTTCTTTGAATCACCCACTCTCTCACTCATCACACTTCTTAGACTCATTCAGTCACTCACTCAGTCACTCACTTCATACTTTATTTAGACTCACTCACTCACTCACTCACTAACTCGCTCATTCACTCACTCACTCACACATTCCTTCACTCACATTTTCTTTAACACACTCACTCACAAATACTTTTCTTTGGACCCACTCACTCTCTTACTCACTCACGACTTCTGAATTCACTCACTCACTCATTCACACTTTTTTCGACTCACTCACTCACTCACCCACTCACACTTTCCTTGACCATCTCACCCACTCACTAACATTTTCCTTAACTCACTCCCATATTAACTCTTTAACTTCAAACCGACAATCTTTCTGTTATCCAGTTTTACTCTATTCTTCATTGCTATCCACCTTTTATTTATTTTTATTCCTATTAACATATTTCTCCTGAATCAATCCCAAATTACTTTTGGATTATGACTGGATTTTCACCAGACAAAGATGTTATATAAGATATCTTAAGAGGAGAATATAATATAATATTACACGACTAGCAGGGGTTCCTGCAATGCCCGAGGGAAAAAAGACAAGAGACAGAAAATAGTTTAATCATAATTCTTGATATACAAGGTGTGTCTCAAAAATCGTTACCAGAGAATTTTTTGTACTTTTTGACACACCTTGTATCTTATTTGAAAAAAAAACTAAAAAACAACAACCCCAAACAAAACAAACGACAAAAAACTGTCCATAAAAAAGTAGGACATCAAGTTTTTAAAGCTGTATTTTACTCAAGACTAGAACTGAAAGATTGACAATGGAGTTCGATTATATATTCTAGGTCATGAAATGTGAGTGTAGTGTGGTGTTGTGTGTAGTGTTCTATATATTAGTAACAAAATAAATGCTCGATCTCTGTGTATCATCTATGTGTACATGAGCGACAAGGATGAGAGACTCAGTAACAACGGAAAACAAAGATTGATATACTACAGTGAGCGTATCTACACGAGCAAATCTCGAGAAAAGTGTGCATCAGAATGAGAACATACAAACACTCTACAGTATAAAACAGAAACAAACCCACGACAACCTCTATACTGACCGACGACAGACAACAAACTCCACCACACTAGCCACACTCTCTCATCATCATGCAGTGCACCGAACACAGAGTCACAGCCCATCACACACACTCTCTCTCTCTCTTCTTGCTCTCTCCTCACCCACACCTCACAAACATCGACACGACCATGCTGCAGAAGCCCAGAACTTCTCATCACACACACATCATAGATCAGAAGCTCAATCACTGTCACGTCACGACACCCGACATCTCTAGACATGAGAACAGACGGAAGCGCAAAAGAAGCAACAGAAACTTCTATTTCTTGGTATATTTCTTTGCTAAATTCTGCAGGATCTTTTTTTCCGGCTTTCTTTTTATTTTAACATCGAACCATGAGCGTCAGGGTGGAAAGAGAAAATGAGACAGAAAAATATACACCTCGTTTAATTAGGGACAGGAAACAAGAAACTACATCAATCACTTGATTTCAAGTTATTCACTCAAGTCAAACCTCTTGAGCGAACACAAAGTATAGAGCACGAATACAAATAACAATAACGATATAAGAAGCCCATAATGAACATGTTAAAATCCCATCCCTCTCCTCCTCACCCTCAAAATATATAAAACTAACAACTATAGCCACGATATAAGCCAAAATGCAACGGAAATATTCTGCATCTCATATCATAGACTGACACGATCAATAAAATATATTACCCCGTGCCACTCACCACAAACACACATATGCTTAACGACCGGACAGTACTATCAAATATCTACAAATTTATTCAGGAGTAAAATTCAAGTTTTTTTTCTTTTGATCCAGATCTCAAAAATCTTCACAGATAAATGTATCTGTCTCTATCACTATGCTCTATCTTTCCACTCTGTAATCTTCTCCCTTCCTTTAACCTAGCATATTCAGCCATTTCCTCTTATCTCTTTCTTCATCAATTTCATCTATTCTATGTTCTATATTTCTTATATGTCCTATTCCGAAAGTATCTATCTCCGTAAGATATTTATCGCGGTGCTATAGGTGAAAATAGCTCTATACGCGCAAGTATTATGTACTCGTAAAATTTTCTTTACCTATGAACTCTTTGTTATTCTCTTTCCTTACTGCCAACTATAATCGTCTCTTCCCCCTAAATTATATAAAACTTGTAATATAATACCAATTGTAAGATATCCAACATTTTATCTTCTTGATTAGAGTTTACTTATAACCATCGATTTCTCTGTGTGCTGCGGCTATGTGCACCTCTCACTCTCTTTTTTATATGCTCATAGGTGTCTTTTAACATATTCGCTCCTATTATTTACAACTTATGCACAAGATGCACTCAAATAGAGTGAAGTACGTATATCTTAACTACATAAGTATAACTGTATGAGAGTATCTGATCTGTCTACTCAATAATATCCTCTTACCTTATTCAGCTTCCTCCCTTTTACCGCATTATCTACCACTCTATATGTTCGCTATCTCTTATTACAGTGTCTCGTTAGTTCTAGACACTATAGAAAGGACAAGTATCTCTGATAATACTCTTCTATACTCCACAAGATACTCATGTAGAATTTCCTTATAGACAGAAACACTTTTCTAACTCTATTTAATATTATTTATTATAATATATATTTATTATATGATAGCGGTCTAATATAATCAAAATAAGATTTTCTCACCAATAAAAAATCTCCTCCATAACATCATTTCACCACTATCGAGCACATTTGACAGACCACTCTTCTTCACACATACCATCCACTCAGCAGTGTACTCGAACACGAATAACAACAAGTACAGCATATGAACTGATTAGTTAACCATACAATGCGAGTTTTAATTAATCTTTACCACT
Organism: Doryteuthis pealeii; assembly: GCA_023376005.1. NCBI lineage: Eukaryota > Metazoa > Mollusca > Cephalopoda > Myopsida > Loliginidae > Doryteuthis > Doryteuthis pealeii. The sequence goes on from CM042171.1 coordinate 71,784,263, forward strand.
CTAGCCCTTTACATATCCTACATAATGTCAAAGACCCGAAGCACCACACTACACTTTCATCTATCTATATGCAATATCCATAAATATCCCACCTTCAGCGAGAGACAACTGAAGAATTTAATCATAAAGCAACACGAGCGTCTAGTGCCTCAGCGACCCACACCGAGAAATCACACATGAGAGCACATATCACGTTTAAATCACTACTAAAAATACAGCGTGTCTATTCACTGTATACTGAACGTTTCCCCCCAGGCAATACCTGCCCCTCATTTAAAGCCGGCAGTCTGGCCGTTTATGCCCAGACTTGATGCGCCCCCCTTAGTGAATTGCCGAAGGGATCGACGCAATTTTTTTCTTCCCACCCATGAGCTTCGATTGTGGTGGCCCACGTTAAAACGAGCCTTGTGCCCAGCCCATACAAGTGGGTATGCAGGCAAAATACCACTCTTTTTCACATCATGTCGTATATATTAACTTTTGATAATTATTGGAAATCAAACTAAATCTTGAATCAACAAAATAAGATATTGAAAAAGCATAACGTAGACATTTTGATGTAGCATGCTATGGAAACGTGACAGAAAATTTTCTTATTCATATAAAAGTTAGAAATTTTAAGAGTATTGCTCTAATAAAGACTCGCTATGTGTGTCATAATACTTACATATGGTGATTGCCACTTATTCACAGAATAAGGCCATTTTCTACAAGTTAGTCCAGCTGTGAGCCAGTTGTGAGCACGCAATGGCCCACGGATCCGCTTTTTTTATGTCCCTGTCACCACATATGAAACCTCGACATACAGGCCCTGCCACACAGGTCAGACCTTCAATGTAGAAATTTTCCATGCGTTCCGTCATGTGTAGCTTCAGGATGGAGGTTTCATCACCTTATCTCAAAAAACTCTACAGCTAACCATACGGCCCTGTCTTTCCATGAGATGTATGTATCCACCCACCCTCTTCTGTCAATGGTCCTTATCGCTGAAATCGACTACTGCAGGGCATTGATTCGCCCCATTATGAGGGACTCCTGTCACGATACCATACTAGTTTGGTATTTTCCCATCTAATCAAGGTCGAGTCATTCCAGGTGCTATCTTAGCCTGTTTTGTTGTAGTATTTCTTTGTTTCGCCCAGCTAATTGGACATCCGATCGAAGCCGCTGGTTTCTGCCCATCTGATAGGTGAACCGGGCATTTGTTAGGTCACCTTTTCTAGGACACCTTCCCCAAACTGCTTGGTGAAACAGTGTTAACCGGGGCTAGCAGACTGCGGCTCTTTAACCTTGTAGGCAACCGCGGTCTAGGAGAAGGAAACTCTGAATTCAAACCTGTTGACTACCGCTTAAGAACCTTGACCTTGTGTCACATCCTGCTTCTGCGAAGGGGTTGGTAAATATAGTATATATCCATATATATTTAAGCATGATGAGAATTTTAGTAATATATCGATGGATATGCCAAAAAACAAACGAACCTTCGGGCCTAAAAATAAGCATTTGCAAACTGATCTTTTTAAAGTCATTATCACCAAACATTATCCATATAAAAATTTAGAAATTATTTCTTTTCTGCATTTTATTATTATTATATTATTATTATTATTATTATTATATTATTAGTAGTAGTAGTAGTAGTAGTAGTAGCAGCAGGAGGCAAGGAATAGGTTTTATTTAATCATTAAGGATATCATTTAAAAAAATCGTTCTGTGCCGGAAAGACGCTAATGGCTATTTAATGAAGCCAAATGGCGGCCCTTTTTTCTTTCAAGATTGCGTCGTCAGATATCATACGAGCACAAAAACAAAATAAAATCCAGTTTAGAAAGAAGAAGAAAAAAAAAAAGGAGAAAGATTAAAGAAAACAACTAGAAATTAACTTATTCCTCCCAACCTCATCATAAGAAATAAATATTTTCTCATTATAATATTGATGTCGCCTTCTAGTAAAATTTCTTTACGAAACCAATATTCTCAACAAATATCAATCATAAATTATATAAAAAACAATCATTCTACAATTTTTGATGCTGAGAAGCTAAAAAAGATTGAACCTATGAAATATTCAAAGACAATCCAATAATTATTATGATTACTAGTGGAATTTACGAGCCTACCGCAGGGTAAGTAGTTTTGAGACTTGAATCGCAGCCTTGATAAGCGGAGTAACAACCGATTCTTCTCTTGGGTGGTTTGGTTATGGGCAATTCAACCTAGTGGGCTCATTTTAATGCTGACAAAGTTTGGAAATCAATTCATTTCTTAATGGATACTATTTTTTTTTTAACACACGCGATTTTCCTCTTACAGGGATGAAAAATGGAATATACGTATTACAAGCGTAGATTATAAAAATAAGAAATAAAGTAAGAA